>PITA01012684.1:0-60858 GCA_004023965.1 Spilogale gracilis | reverse complement strand
GAGAGGGAACACAAGCAGGGGGAGTGAGAGAGGGAGAAGCAGGCTTCCTGCCAAGCAGGGAGCCCGATGTGGGACTCGATCCCAGGTCTCCGGGATCATGACCTGAGCCGAAGGCAGTCGCTTAACCAACTGAGCCACCCAGGCGCCCAAGAAGGAATTTCTTAAAACAAGGCAAAACTTCTTATGAAGAGGACCATGATTGTATCTCTAGATTCTTTTTCCAAGGAAACTGTTCTTAGAAGGATGGTAGCTTCCCGGATCTCATTTAGGGCATACGAGTGCTTACTGCAGGTGTATAAGATTTATGTGGGAAAGAGAACTTTCCTGCTTTAAGGAAAGAACAGCTTGGAGTTGAGGAGACATGTATTTGCAGAGAATAAATTGTCTAGGGAGCACATAAGGCAGTGGATCATTAAATGTCACGAGTGACAACTTGTAGGTATTTAGCGATGAGGGAAATTGGCTGATGACCTCAAGTTTGACAGTCAAAGGATAGAAGGAGGGTTTGAGGAATAGCATCAGCAAGATCCAAGGGGTCACAAGCAAGGCACATTTGGTTTTAAGGACCAGGGAGGAAACTTGGCTGGATTAGAAGGGTCTTCTTTGGAGAGAGATAGAATTATATCAACTGCCTGTTGGTTGCTTAATATGTGCTGGACATCTTGTTCAGGGCTTTTTACATATTAGTTTTTGTTTTTTTTTTAAGATTTTATTTATTTGACAGAGAGAAACACAGCCGGAGAGGGAACACAAGCAGGGGGAGTGAGAGAGGGAGAAGCAGGCTTCCTGCCGAGCAGGGAGCCCGATGTGGGACTCGATCCCAGGTCTCCGGGATCATGACCTGAGCCGAAGGCAGTCGCTCAACCAACTAAGCCACCCAGGCGCCCCTACATATTAGTTTTTAACAATGTGGTATTAATTGCCTCCATCATGCAGATGAGAAAACTGAGGACCAACAATATTAAATAGGTCAGACAGCATTACATCTCAAACCTGGAATTTGAACTCAGGATCACCTGATTTGGGTGACCATTTAGCCCATTATTTAAACCAGGGCATTTAAAGAACAAAAGGGAGCACTGGTAATGATGAGGCCAAGGCAACAGATGTAAAGCAGGACTGTCTGGGCAAATCAAGATATATGTCTCACCATGCTTCTCCAAAGTCAGTGCTTATTTTGATTTTAATCGGAAGGATAGGGTGACATGATGGATAGCTCTAAAGCGGAGGCCATATAACGAAGGTTATAGACTGATTCATCTGACAGCACTGTGTAGAATGGAATGGAAGAGAAAAGAGATGAGAGACCAAAGGAGTAACTAGTTGACAGCTTCACGAAAAGTAGATTAGGTGTGTGATGAAGAGTGTGAGGTAGTAAGATTTCCTGTCAGTGTTTATAATGAAAAATTTCAAACCTACCCAAGACTGGAAAGATTGGTACAAGGAATCCCCATACCAGTTGCCCAGCTGACATTTCTTACCTACAGTGTCATTACCAATCTATAAAAATTAGTAAGAATTATTAATTTTTTACTATTAATTGTCATTAGGTTTAATATCCACGTTTTCCCAAATAGCTATTTACTGATTCCTCTTGTCCCTTGAATCAGAATCCCGACAAAGACTAAAACGTGGTGACTCTCTGAGCCCATCAAAAAGCTTTGAGCTTTAGTAACAAGAGAGTAGGTTAACTGGCTCGCTGTTGTTGGAAATAGACTTTGGTGAGTTTGGTAAAGGAAAGGTGATTCGAGAGAATGATGGGATGAGACCTAGAAATGTTTTTCTTTCCAAATTTTTATTTTGAATAGTTTCAATCCTTTGGAACTGTTGCAGGAGTCACACAAATGAACACCTGCAGAGCCTGTACCTAGTGCTCCTGCTGTGTCATACCACTGAGTAGTGCCACACATCCCGTAAGAGTGAGTCGTTCTCCTGTATAATGACATGTGAGCACGATAGTCAGGACACAGAACACTATTAAGACCCTTTCTTTTCTAATGTGCAAACCATACTTACATTTCTCAAACGTTCTCATTAAGGTTCTTTATAGTTTTTATTCCCTAGATCTAGCATTCAGTCAAGAATCCTGCTTCCTTTGTGGAGATTTAGGCTTTTCTAATCTAGATCAGGTTCCTAGCCTTTTTATTTATTTTTGTTTTCATTCTGACATACACATTTTCTGAAGAGCCTAAGCTGTTTTGCCCCAAAATGTCCCTCAATTTTGAATTTATCTTGATTTCTCCCGATTAGATTAAAATTGAATATTTTGCAGCGCTACCACGCAAATGCTGTATCCTCTCGGGACGTCCATCCCATTAGGAGGTTACTGGTGTCACTCTGTCCCAGTACTGGTGAAATTAACTTTGGGGATTTTGCAATGGTGGTGCCTTCCAGACTTTTGCATGTATAACCCTGGTCCCCAGCCATCATTTGCCTAGCGCTCTTAGCATTTGAGGATTATTCTTGCCTTAATAAATCATCATTGTGGTGGGTAAGATGGTAATGTCCTGTCATCTCTTTTCCATTCGCTGTGGGCCTTCTGCTGTGATGGGGGCATTCTGGTGCCATGTTACAGGGATGGGGAAACGCACATAGTCCAAGATTTCCCAGGGACTTAATGGTGATTTCGTGAGTAGCCAGGGACAAAGCTCAGGAATTTGGATTCCATGGGAGTGCAGCAAATGCATGTTGCTCCACGCAGACTTTGGAATGATAAGGAGGAAGGGCCATGTGCTTCTTCACTTGCCAAGGAAGCTTTAGCCCTCACTGTCTCAGTGGGGGCTCATGACTGCTCCACTGCTCAGGCTCAGCTGTCATAAAGCATTCCTTTTCATCTCCACACCGGCTGCAGGGCTCCTGGCCCCGTGGCTAATAAATAGGCATAGGTAGATATCCAAGAGAAGTTGGTTTGGTTTGTGTTTAAACAGAAAGAAGGTGGCTTTGGGGCACTTGGTCCCCTTCCTCTTCATTTAGGGCTTTGTTTTCTGACACTTAGGAAGTTTATGTAACAGAGATTCAAAACGAATAAACAAATTGCGCTTGTATTGGGACTTAGGGAGTCGTTTTGGGGGCCCATCAGGTTCTTGCCAACTGCAGTCTAATTCTGAGTTTGTGAATGCCCTTGTGCCTTCCACAAGGAGGAACTCACTGGAAGAGTGTTCGAGTGCCAGACTCACTAAGCCAGGATCGGGACTTGGGTCCCAGCTTCTTTCCCTCTCCTTGAAGTTCCTTCCTTCCACTTGATACATTTCTACTTCTTTTTTAAGACATGGCTCATATATTACCTGCTCTGGTGAGTCTTTGCCTAGTCCCCATGGCTCCCCACCACTCCCAGCCTGCTGACTTTGAACCTCATATGGCTGTATCTGAGCACACCCACTTCATTTCATTTATTTACCTGTCTTCCCAGCAGACCGTGCGCCCTTTAACAGCATGGACTACATATTTGCAGCTCCGTATCCTTAGCACCCGGTACAGGGTCTGGACATATATTCATGCTGGTTAAGTATCTTTATGAGTGTAGTGTGACCATGTCACTACATAGGAGAAAATTTAGACCCCAAGGGTATAAGGGACTTGCCGAATATAATGGAGCTAGTAAATAGAGAATGAGGGCTAAGACTAAAATCTCTCATGTCCAAGTCCTATCCCCTCCCCAGCTGTTAATAGGCATTTGGCCCATATTTTTCTTGGATTGGAAAGCTCAGAGGTCTATCTTTCCCTAAGTTACCACTGCGACCACCTCCCCGTCCCCCTCCTCCACCACCATCACCTTCATTACCAGCACAACGTGAGGATGTTTATTTTATGTCAGGTACTGTTTCCAGGTGCCTTACACATAGTATTTACCTTGCTTAGACTAGAGGTGGAAGGTGAGGATGCTTATTAGCCCATTTCATAGGTGAGGAGATGGAAACAGAGAACTGAAGTCAGTCCCTACGTGCCCACAGGCAGCAAGGCTGACCCTGGACTCTGAAGCCTCCCAGGGTTTCATAGAGGAAATTGAGCCTGAGTTTGAATTCCTGCCCCATCGCTCGTTAACTGAATGACATAGGGCAGCCTACTCAGCCTTCCGAAGCCGCAGGGAATTTGAGAACGGGAATCCTGCTGCTTCTCCTACTAGATTGCCCGGAGGGAAGACAGCCACCTTGAGTCGTTGATGATATTTTTAATAAGCCCACAGAGAGCGATTGCTGTCTTTCCATTTTACAGATGAAGAAACTGAGACCTGGAGAGTCTTTGTAATTTGGCCCATATTCAAACCATTCCCGAGCTTCTAAGCATTGGGGGCAGACCCACTTTGTCCCAATTGCTGCACTTTCTGCTCTGTCATGTGGCCCTGAGCACTTAGCTCAGTGGATGATTCATGGTGACAAGTCATAGTCTCTCCCTTTCTTCTAAGGCACGCTGCAACAGTTAGAATATAGGATAGGGGAGTAAGATCCACAGGTTGGAGACTTGGGCAGAGCAGGACAAGTTATTATAATTCCTAGAGAATTGCCACTGTACTGATTTATGGAAAAAATAGAATTAATTTAAGGAAAATAGATCCTTCTGATTGAACATGATTATGACTGTAGTTAATTAACCTTAGTAAATGTTGGCCATCCTAAGAACTTTACATGCTTTTCTGGAACATTTTATCTCACTCTGAAATACAAATGTAAATTTAAGTCCCTCTCTGAAAGTTCTCTAACATCTGAATGATCTCTGGGTCTTAGTCTTTCTTGACAATGGGTCATTTCTTTTTCTTTCTTTTTTTCCTGTCTTGTAATTTTGTATTGACTGCTGTACACCCTGTGTAGAACTGTTGAAAGTGGGGCAGATTGTCTTTACCCCTGGATGTGGACATACTTTCTCCCCCATCAGGCTCTTGTGTAGGGGGTTGGGACCCTCCGGTTAAGAGTTGAGCTGGGCCGGGATAGTTTGTGGCTAAAATCCCCTTCAGGGGACCACAGGCATAAATTCCTCCAGCAGTAGATGGCGCTCCACAGGGGTGTGGTGCTGGAAGGTTTCATTCAGAGCTCTAGCTTCACCCTTGGGCTTTTAGGAATCCCTGCTCACCTGTGGCACAGAGGACCCTGCCCATGCTCTTGTTCCTTCTCCTAAGGCCGTATGCCTGTCATGACTTGCTATGACTTGGTGGAAAGCTCATGGTGGGAGGCAGGGGGCTCTCTGTTGTCCTGGTCTGGTCTGAGGCATAGACAAGCCCTGTCCCACTGAGCCTGGGAAATGGGACTGGGACTCACTCTGTGCTCGTGTAACAGCCAAACTCTTGCATGGAAATCTGTACTGGTCTCAGGAAGGAACATGTTTTTTACCTTCCTCCCAATGATGGCATGCCTAAGAGTGGTTTCATCCCCAAACATAGAGGGGTTTTGCTTCTAGCCTGTCCCACAACAGCAATAAGCCTTTGCCTGTGGCCTAGGCAGGAGAGTTTCCAGCTTCTTCTGCATAGGCAGATGGGTTTTGCTTTTACCCTCAGTTTAGGAACAGTGGAGATTTGCCATGGCCAGATGACTGAGAGGATTTCCTGCCCTCTTGCTCAGTGGCTCTAAGACTTTGCTTTGTTGGAGAGAAAGGCCTAGAGAAGTATGCAGGTTCCGTGCTGTCCCCAGCTGCAGCACTTCCCCCCGCCCCCCCAAAACTATACCTACACCACCAGGGGGATTTTCTCCAATCGCCCGTCCTGCCCCAGTCGCTCTCATGAGAACCCACCAGAGACTTGCATGAAAGTGCAAACTCTGTTGTTCCTGAGCCTTCTGGACCCAAATAGACATGCCAACCCACACTTGGCATTAAGAGCTTGTCTGCGTTCTCAGTGATTTCTTTTTACCATACCACCGAAGGGGAAACAGTTCGTGTGTGCTCCTTGTCTCTCCTCAGAGGGGCTTGGCATTCTGTGGGATTGAGTGCTTTGCAGGCTCAGCTCTCCGATGGGCCCAAGAGAAGCCATGACACTGTCTATTATCTAATTAGTTCTTCTTGCTGGTGGAAGGAACGCTGCTTTGCAGATTCTTGTATCCTTAATGTTGGATCAATGTATGTCTCCCAATAGGAATTTCCCCGGCAATGCAACCTATATGATTTTTAGTCTGGGTTTTATTCAAGTAACAAGAATTTACAGTATAAACTCAGTGATGACTTTTTCCTAGATCTTCACTGGTTTTCTCTCTGAGTTTTTTTGTTTTTTTAATTTTTTCTTCAAGATTTTATTTATTGGACAAAGAGAGAGTGCACAGGCAGAGGGAGTCACAGGCAGAGGGAGAGGGAGAAGCAGGGGGAGCCTGATGTTGGACCCGATCCCAGGATCCTGGGATCATGACCTGAGCTGAAGGCAGACACTTACCTGACTGAGCCACCTAGGGACCCCTTCTCTCTGAGCTTTTAGAGTTGCATCCCCTACATTGAATTCAACAGCTCTTTTATAAGATAACTCTTCTTTATTGAGTTTTTAAAAAACATTTGACTTAGAACTTATGTAAACAGCAGCTTTTGCTTTTTATAGTTGTTTTATCTGTTTACATAATATTCAATTAAGTGATATCAGTGCATCAAAGACAACTTGCAGAACGTGGCTTGGGGACAAACACAAGAGAGTCTTGGAGAGCTTACGGCTTAGCTGGTCCAAGCAGAAGACGTGGCCACGCAGCCATAAAACGTTGCTTTCGGTACATTATTAACAAAACACTGGAAGAGTGTATTTGGCCTGAACCAAGCCCTTCCTGGAATCCCGAATACTTAGTGATTTCTTTTCCAGTATTATTTCTTGGACAGCACGTAAATTTTTGCAGATTTCAGCCTCATCTCTTTTTAAGATCTCTAGCTGGAAAAACGGCCGCAGATCGCATATCCTACACAACATACGGCAAAATCGGATTTACATTCACAGGAAGTAGAATGTTTAACTAGATAGTGTTAAGAACTGTGTTTTTTTTTAAATGTCATTTTTTGGGAAGAGAGGGGTAGAAGAGTATGTCAATAGAAGTACTCGCTTTAAATTTTTTTTTTTCAATTTTCTTTTAAAAATCCAAGTGAGCTCAAAAAACCTACAGGAGAAAAAAAAGTCCCCCTTCGCTCTGCCCCTCAGTCCCCGGTTTGGGGAGAGGCCCTTGTCAACAGCTGAGCCTTCTGGCACATGGCAGAAGGAAACGGAGTTTAGCTGATGGACATTCTCCCAGGAGTGTACAGGAGATTATGAGAACCCCAGTGCAGACCACAACATGTGATGCACATTGCATTCCTTTCAAAGATACTCAAGGCAAACTTTCCCCAACAAAGAGCAGAGACAAAGGCTGGAAATGAAATGATGCTTTCCAGGAATCTCAGGGAAGAGGACAGAAGGGAATGAAGTGAATACTCAGGAACCAACAGATACTTTGGTCATGGTCCCTGCTCCCCTCCCTGGATTCACCAGGGGTGGCAAGACAGTCGCCAATCCATCCCAGAGCCAGAGATCCCTTCCCAGACCCCTGCCAGCATTAGGGAGGCCAGGAAGCCCCGAGTCTTCATCCACATGCACCTTTGTCGAGGACCCTGAGCCGTAGGAGACCCCAGAAGTTTCCCTTCGCCTATGCAACCCGAGCTCCTGCTTCCTCTAAAGGAATTTGAGGTGATTTAAGAGCAAGGCTGCCCAGTAACAGGCTTGACCACATGCTTGGGGTAAGAGCACACCCCACCATACAGTCAGTACGGACATGTGGCAGGGAGAAAGCTGCAAAGGCAAGGCTGGTCCCCGATGTTTTTGCAGGAATAGCTTCCTGGGCAGCACCTTCCCTGTGTTCCTCCCTCCAAATGAGTCGGTGCCATCATTAATTCAAGTACAAGCCGGTGTGTGCCCGTCCTTCGGGGAGAAGCTGCTCCAGTCAATTAAAGGAGAGTGGCACAGAGCCCTGTGTTGACGGCTGTAATGAAGGAAAAAGCACAGCGAGAGGGAACACACTGTATGTTAAGTAAAGAAAGGAGGTTCACCCTCCAGAATACTTGATTACACACTTGGAGGCAGGGGGAATACATTTGATGGGTTCTAATAAACCTGGCTTGGCTTCTAAATTTCTGAAGCATCAATCCCCATTTTCAAAACCAAACCAGAGTTAATCACGTTGCTGGAGGATTTGAACGGTATCATGAAGTGCTCCATGCGACTGAAAAGCACGGGATGGTTGCTGGCATGAGCTGGTTGTGAAAATGCATAAATTCAGACAGGCTCCTAGCAGACGTGCCAGGAAGAAATATGCTCGACCAAGGGAATCTGATGAACTCCAACACCAAAGGCACTTGCCTTGTTTGGGTCCCCAAAATCACTTCTTTGGGCTTAGACTTACCCACATCAGCCACAGGAAAACATGACCCAAGCACTGGACAGATCCTGTTCTGGAAGATGGGATTGCTAAGTACACTCTTCAGAGAAGCAACATTTAACTTTGCAAGTGAGAAACAAATTTGGTTCTACTATTTTTTTTCTTTTCCTTTTTCCTTGTGAGCGGAAGAGAGCATGCACGAGCAGGGGGGAGGGGCCAAGGTAGAGAGAAAGAGAATCTTAAGCAGGCTCCACACCCAGTGCAGAACCAGATGCAGGGCTTGATCTCATGATCCTGACATTATAACTGGAGCCGAAATCAAGAGTTGGAGGCTCAACAGACTGAGCCACCCAGATGCCCCAGTTCTGCTATTTTGGGTGAAAAATCTTTCCAAATGGCATTTCTTTGTCTGTCGTGTAGTTTAGTGCACACCAAACATAAGTCAGTGTGGGCAGGTGGTTAAGGAGCATCAGTGAAGATCAATTGTCCTCAGAGACTCTGTGGGATCCCCCGCCCTAGCACTAGCGGGGCCCCGACTGCCCTTAATGCCCCCAACTGTCTGGGGTTGCCCTTAATGATGTGAGTCTACCACCCTCCCTGTAGCAGGGCTGCTCAGACACGCTGTGCTCAGACGTCTGCAGGGGGTAACCGTTCTCTGGCTAACACAGCTGGCTTGGGCAGAGAGCTGTGGTTGGCTTCAGGATCCACCTGACTAGGCTTTCATACCCAGTGATTTAATGAAACGCTAATCTGTGTGTTGCCATAAAAGTATTTTACAAGTGTGGTTAACACCTACAATAGGTTGACCTTAAGTGAAAGAGATTACCCTCAATAATGTGGGTGGGTCTCCCCCAATCAGGTGAAAGATCTTAAGAGAAAAACTCAGATTTCCACAAGAGGGAAGAATTCTGCTTTCTCTGGGGGGACCCACGTTATGTGTAAGTAATGTAACTTTGTGAGGCATTGATTCCCTTCTCCTGTACACTAAGTGTACAGTTTTGAGATAGGGTGGTTGGCACAAATCTACCTTGAAATAAGTGAGGAGGTTTCTTTTATCATAAATGCTGTGCTAATTCACCTCCATTCCAGCCAGAGAACTCATTCTCAAAAATGGACCTTGGCTTCACATCAAACAATGGGCAAAAGATATGTATCTATATGCTTTAAGTTAAAATAGTGAGGGCATGATTATCCTGCTTTTTCTCTTTCAACTAACCTATCAGCTATCAGAACTGATCACATCTACTGTACTGATTTAATATCGATTTCAATGTTTTTCATGCAATACATTGGCACCTTAAACATGATTCTTGATAAAATGTGAACCAAGTCAAATTATCCAAATAACCAGAATTTTTCCAATGTGTTCACATTGAAATATTTTTCTGACAAGAGAAGAAATACATGTTCATTTGTTGAAAATGTGAGGCAGGAAGTTCTAAAGCACAAAAACAAAACCTGGGAAGCTTAGCCCAATGCAGGAAGAGAAGATTCAACCACAGTGAGTTTCCTGTCTGGAGCCTAAGACCTATTCATGTGGGAGCTCTGGAGAAAGTGCAGGGGCCACATAAAAACCACGTAAATGCTTACATTTTCACCAACTAACTTTGTATCTTGATGAAAATCTGTATTCTGCTCTAGAAAGAGCGGCTACCCTGGGGAGCTGGTGCTCTCTACCCACCTTCGGGTTGAGGTGACAAAATGCAATGACAAAATGACCGCCATTTTGTACCCATAACTCTTGGAGATGGTCCCAAGATCCTAAACCAATTTAGACTTAATTCCTTTGTGATGCAAACTTCCCAGGATAACACTGTAACCTGAGAGCATTTTCCTTAAATATTTTGGCAGTAGAGATGCCTGAATTAGCATGTTTTGAACATGTGTTTTATAGATTAGGAAAATTCATTTGGTAGTGAGGCTGTTGAAAGGCTTATGGAGATTTAAGGCAGGAGTGTGGATGTTTTCCAGAGCTTTGGAGCTTTGTAGATGCACAAATAAGAAGTAGGCAGGTAGGTGTTCCACCTGAACTACACCATACCACATTTCATAGTGACATTTCTGACTCTGAATGCCTTTTCATGCATTCTTTTATGAATACAGAAATCTCAAGCTTTTAATGAGGATGTCTTTTAAAATCTCTATTTACATTAGTGCCAACCTAATTGCTTCACCAAACCTCAGTCTGCTGTGTTATATGTGTGTGTACTTGCTTCTGAGGAAAATGAGTTAACCTTTTTTTTTTTATTGTGTTCAGTTAGCCAACATATAATACATCATTAGTTTTTGATGCTGTGTTCAATGATTCTGCTCATCATCACACATGCCCGCCTCAATACCCACCATCCTTTACCCTCTCCCCCCATCCCCTTTGACTCTGAAACCCTCAGTTTGGTTCCTAAATTCCATAGTCTCTCATGGTTTGTTTTCCTCTCTGATTCTTTCCATTCTGTTTTCCGTCCCTTCCCCTGTGGTCCTCCATGCTATTGGTTATGTTCCACATATGAGTGCAACTATATGATAATTGTCTTTCTCTGCTTGACTTATTTCACTTAACATAATCCCCTCCAGTTCCGTCCATGTAGATGCCAGTGGTGGGTATTCATATTTTCTGATGGCTGAGTAATAGTCCATTGTACATATAAACCACATCTTCTACTACTTTACACCAGTTAGAATGGCAAAAATTAACAAGAAGAGAAACAACAAGTGTTGGCAAGGTTGTGGAGAAAGGGGAACCCTCCTACATCATTGGTGGGAATGCAAACTGGTGCAGCCACTCTGGAAAACAGTATGGAGATTCCTCAAGGTGTTAAAAATAGAGCTACCCTACCACCCAGCAATTGCACTACTGGGTATTTATTCCAAAGATATCCCAAAGATGAAGTGAAAAGAAGGGGCACATGCACCCCCGTGTTCTTAGCAGCAGTGTTCACGCTAACTAAAGTGTGGAGGGAGCCGAGATGTCCTTCAACAGATGAATGGACATGTTAACCTTTGTTTGGTCAAAGCTGTCAGGACAGGCTACAGGTAATGGACGCTGCTGCACAACAATGTAGGGAGTCTTAATTGGCTAAGGCTCTTTTTTTAGTTAGGGTGAGAGGCACCCCTTGCTATAACAAATAGGCCCAAGTGTCAGTGCAAAACGTTCTCTGTCTTGGTTCAATCTAATGTAGAAGTGATGGAGTAGAGAGGTCCGAGGACCCTGGCTCCCTCCATCTAATGGTCTTTCTGTCCCTGTGGGCTTTAGGATTTTTCCACTGGATCCTCCATATTTGACTGGGTGGTGGGTAAAGAGGGTAAGCATGCAGAGTCTCGTGGGAGGTTTTAGAGTCCAGGCCTGGAAATGTTGTGTATGCATGTCTGCTCGCTTTCCATTGGCCAGAATTCAAGTCCCATATCCCATCTAAGTGCGTGGGGTCTGGGGAATGCAGTCAAGCAGTCGACCAGAGGAAATGAGGCAACACATGGGTTCTGCCAGGCACTCACCTTCTGTGCCACCAGCTGAAGGACCAGAAAAAGCAGAGCAGGAAGAGTATGTGGTACGAGTGTGGAAATGGAAGACGCTAATATTTTCATGTTAGTGTATTGTATACTAAGCAACACACTGAGCAGTTCTTTTAGGGCAGACTGCTTCTCACTCTTCCTTCCCCTATGGAATGCCAGCACGTTCAGGAAGTAAATCCCTTGATCTGTCCAGGTTTGTGTTTTATCTGCACTTTTCAGGCATTCCACTTGGTTTGCCTACCTGACCCTGGTCCCCCCAGGGATTTGGTCTAACGTGGGGGAGGGGATGAGTTGTCAAATTGATGTTTAAGAGCCTGCGGAAAGTCTTTTGTGACTGGGGAGAAACAATTAAAGTTTCGATTAACATTTAATTTTTGAAAGTTACTCACCAACCTAGCTTTTGTAAGGTTTCTTTTAGTAGAAACCGGAATAAAATTTTTTGCTTGGTAGTGTTGATTTAATACATAAATTAGCAGATTAAATCATTCTTAGTAGAGAGACCCCTCCCCCCACATCGTGTGAGTTTAGGACAGTGACCCTGGAGGTCAAAGAGGGACACGCTGGTGTCTCCACAGGGAAGAGTTAACACTGTTTATACTCTTAGCTAAGCACACTTCCGAGCAAACATTTTAAGTGCCCGAGAGAGCTTACGTTGTGTATGCACATGTGTATGTTTAATTTTTATTAATAAGAGTTCTGAGTACAAATATATTTAAATTGACATTTAGGAAAACAATGATTAAAAAAAGATTCACTCTCTAAGGTGTGTTCATAAAGAAAAACCAATTCCATATGTTTTAATCTCTAATTTTGGTGCTTAATACCATAGTGCTTCTAAGGTTATCACTTGCTTTGGTTTAACTTTAATAATTTTGTCTTGTTGCATTTAGTTAGAGAGACTAGGAAACATCAGATAGAAAAAAATGCAAAAAGTCTAATTAAAATGACCTGAATATAAAACTTTACTAAGCTTAAAAAAAAACCTTTAAAATAAAACAAGCTAAAATTAGAATAGTTTTGGCAGAAAAATTATCAGCTACGAACAAAATAATATTCCATAGAAATATTTTCTCAAGAACTGCATTACAAATAATATTGTTTTACATAGATTAAGGATGGGAGTGCCTAGGTGGCTCAGTCAGTTGAGCATCCAACTCTTGGTTTCTACTCAGGTCATGATCTCAGGGTCCGGTCATGAGATTGGCTAGACTTTGCACTCAGTAGGGAGTCTGCTTGCCCCTCTCCTTCCCTATCTGCCCCCCCCACTCTCTCTCTCTCAAATAAATACATTTTTAAAATCTTAAAAAAAAGAAAAGAATGACTTGCAACATATTAATGTTTATATCAGACATAAAAATCTTTCCTTAAAAAACTTTTAAATATAATTTAGCACTTTTGGGAGGCTCTGTTCCCAATAAATGGCAGGAACACACTTTAGAAGATATAAGGTAGCACATCTTTTAATTAGAGACCTAGCCAGGTAAGTCTTGTTGAATAGATATCAGCAAAATCTTTGCAAAACCACCTAAGTTCATCACAAATCTGATGAATCAACTGCCAACGGCAGGGGTTTTTTTGTGTTGTGTTGTGTTGTGTTGTGTTGTGTTGTGTGTGTGTGTTTAAGTTGTCTACCCATTTTCCAAGAGAACATTCCAAGAGTGGAATCTCATTTTGCCCAGCTTGGGCCAGAACATACATATGTATTAAGAGAAGCCAGTTAGGGAACAGAAATATCTTAGTCAAACATGAATTTTGGCTAAGATAAGGAAGATGGAATTTTTTTCTATACGGATCCTGCTTTTCTGATTTTATCTTGCTGTGTGGCTTCACAGAGAAATTATCCACAGAGAAATTATTCACACACACACACATATACGCATACAGCAAAAAACCCATGACCAACCAACCAAACAGAACCAACCTGCTTTGTAAGTTGGTGGTATAACAGAAGAGGTCAGAATTAGCCCTTACTGCTACATTCCTTAATTTCCATCAGCACATGAAATTTAAAATTAAGTCCCAGGTAAGATGATATCATACCATCTGAGCAGTTTATGAAGAGAGGCTGATAGCCACCATCATTGTGGAAAGACCCATAGAATCCTTCATGAGACCAGATACTAAGGACAGCGTTCTATCATGAAAAGAAATTCCTTGCCCGCTGGCTTCCATAGTTCCCTCCCGTGGCTGTATCTTAAAGGCAACTGCTCCATTGTGGAAAGAGCATGGGATTGGTGTAATGGAGAGTAAATCGCCACATGGGAGAGGTGGCCAGATTTCTCCTCACATTCGGGACGGGGAGAATCTTTCCCTGGCCTCTGCAAGTGGTCTGGTCCAGCTAAGTGCCTGTCGGGCTCCATCAGAGCAGACCTGCTTTCAGCTCGGGAAGGACAAGGTGGCTGCTGTTGTCACACTGAGGTCTCCCAGAGCGCGGGGTAACACCGTGGTAGTCCAAGTGGTAATGGCTGCCTTGCTCATCAGGCAATACCAGGAACCAATCACAGACTTCGGGGACCCTATCTGATCTGTGCAAAGGAAGCAACACTTTTTATGATAATGTTACATTTATGCAGCGTCAATACCACAAACAGTTCTGAAGCCCCGGAACAGAGGTCAGGATCATCTCCACTGGAATCCTTTAAAAAGCTGGCCAGGGAGCCAGAGGCGAGCACAAGGGATTGCTGGACGGCAGAATTACCAAGCAGGGGTGGCGGGGACCTGGGGAGCAGAAGTGGGACCCCAGGTCTTCCACATGCTTTCCGAGATGGACCACAATCGATTCAAAGTTCTCACCAGCAACATGGGGCTTCATGAGCTCCCACAGAAGGTGCGAGTGGCCACGTTAATGGCAGGATCTTACACAGGAAGACACTGGGCTGTAGACTCCAGGCCTTTCCCATGTTCATTTACCTGGATTAAGAGCCACTTAGACACAGGAAGGCAAAGGGATCATGGAACATCATTTTGTGTTCTTGTGACAGGGTGCACTGGGAGGGAGGAGGTTAAGGAAGAGGACAGAGGCCTTGGTGCTTTGGGTAAAATGGAATCGTCCAAGGTGGATGACCTGTAGCTTCTAACCCTACGCTGTCCGTCAGGGAGGCCACGGCCGCGTGTGGCCACTGAGTACTTGAACGGTAGCTCACCCGACCTAAGATGTACTGATGAGCATCTACAGCAGATCCTGAAAACTTAGTGTGAAAGGAAGACTGTGAAGTAGCTCATTAATATTTGTATATTGATTGCATATTGGAATGACAATATATTGCATGTATCTGGATTAAGTATAACATTATTAAAATTAATTTAAAATAATCACCTGTTTCTTTTCACTTTTTAAATGTGGCTACTAGGAAATTTGAAATCGTTTGTCTGGCTTGCAGATTTCTCTTAGGCAGTGCTGCTCTAAAGCAGGGGGAGGGAGAGCATCCCTGCTCCAAAGCCTCGGGTGGGTTTTTGGCCCTTGAAGCAAGGATCTGCTTTGGCAGAGAGACCGGCCAGCTGGGGGACAAAGGACTGGGTGAGCTGTCAGTAAGGAATGCCATTTGGTGTAGGTGGGACCATTCGCGGACACCTGGGACCACCAGGATCCTAGGAACTTGGAAGAATCCCCCAGAGAACTGGTGGGCTCGTCTGTTGGACACTGGAGGACTGTCGGTGTCTCACTGAGGCTGTGGCCAGCACAGGTTACGTGTGTCATATCCGCCTGCCTCCACGGAGCTCTGCTAGGGAAACACCTGCTACACGTGTTATTGACAGAAAGTGTTAATGTGCAGTGAGAACGACGCAGTAAAATCCTGGGTCTGTCAACGGCACGGATACAAATTTTGCAAAATTCTAATTTTTGCTTCGATGCTCTAATTTTATCACTGGCAACAAGTCCTGTCAGGCGCCTTCTTGAAGTTGCAGGCCCCACTTCCTCCATGTTAGAGAAAATGTGTACGAGATACTCAAGCCTGGAAAACCACGGTCTGTCTTTCTTTAGAGTAAAAACACTGCTCCATGAGGCACATGGGGGTGGCCAGCATTCTGGAGACAGCTGGGTACTGGGGTGTGCAGCAGGAGCGCCTTATGTATATTTCCATTTCCTCACAGAGAATAATAGAAAGATGGTTCTTCAGAGGTTGAGATCTGATAAAATCACGATTCTGTACTGCTTCACCAAGATTCTTCTGACGTGTACCTGGGCTTTCTATCTCCCTCGAGTTCATGGCAGTGCTGAACACGGTGAACACAGTGTGACTCATGCCGAATCAGTAGAGCCTTTTCGGCCATCGCTTTTGTGCCTTGAGTACCGGTGCCAACACAGTGAAACAGCAAATAATGCCTTCTGTTTCCACCTCACCGCACCCTGGGCAGGACTTGAGGATTCCAGGGTTCACAGGCCACACGTACAGATCTGCCACTTAGGCCAGTGAGGATCCATCTCTCTGGGGCCACTTCCCTGGTCAGTGTGACTTGAGTGGGACACAGGGGCCAGCTCCCAAAGAAATCCTGTTTTCATTTGGGTTGGTTAGTTTGCATTTATAAAGATGAGAAAAATACTGCGCGGCCAGGCTAACGGAATCTCCTTTATCTCACTCAGCCGGAGCAGTCCTTTGAGGGTGGGGACTGACATCCCGACTTGCCTGCGAGGGTGTTCCTGGAACTTAATTCTTCACCCAAGTGAAGAATCTCCATCCCAACTCTTACCTAGACCAAGATCCTCAAAGGAAACATAAGAACTTCACCGGTGTCATTAAATATATTTTAATAAATGGATGATTTCCAATGGGAAAAAAAACATCTTTGTGGGCCCTTACAGACAATGAAATCTAGAACAAAAGCGTAATCTATAAGATTAAACCAAAGAGGGACACCTGCGTGGCTCAGTCGGTTGAGAGGGTGACTCTTGATTTCGGCTCAGGTCATGATCTCAGGGTCCTGGGAAGGAGGCTGGTCCTGGGGCTTCATGGCCAACAAGGAGTCTGCTTAAGGATTCTCCCTCTTCCCTCCCCCTCACCCTGTGCTCTTTCTCTCTCAAATAAATAAATCTCAAGAAACAAACAAACCAAAGCGAAGTGACTAGTTCAAGGTGGGAGAAGACACATGGGGGTGGGCAACCCTAATGTATTTTGGAGAATAACTGGGGTTCCTAGTACCCCAGGGTTAGGGGAAGCATCCCAAACCTCCCCCCTGCTCCTACAGCGCACCCTTGAAAGGTCTGTTCCATTTAGTCTTTTCTGTGCAGGTAGGAAGTTGTTTTCCCAGAAAGCCCTGTGGGAAGACGGCTTGCTTTGTTTCCGGGCACGTAAACCTGAACTTCTGGCTTTATAAAAGGGTTTGCAACAGGGTTTCCTTAGCCCCCTGGCCATACACTTTAGAAGTGGTCAGCATGGTACAGCCAGAGCATTGCAGAAGCTCATTGCTGGGGTCAATTGTAGTACAGTGCGTTGAAAGGACCGTGGCGCAGAGAAAGGAAGACCCGCCTGGGCCTCCTCACACATCATAGATTTTAGACAAGTTATTCTCTCTGGCTGGGCCCCAGCTTCATCATATCATGACAAGATTGGTGAGTCAGAGTAAGAGGTAAACCTTCACCTATGTAAGAATTTGAAAGTGCCCCAGATGAACATGCAGGGGAAAAATCCCATTTCAGGTTTTCACGCACTGACTGGGAATGGAAAGGGACGGATGTTTGACATAAAGAACTGCTGGATCAAGTCAATTGTAAGATTCCTTTTATTTGTAAAGTATTACATAAATATGGAATGATTAAAGGGTCAGTTGCATTTGTGGTTCCAGAAATTAAGAGTGAGCAGTTTCAGTATTACGTTTTATCGGTAATTATTAATGACGTGTATGTTGGCAAATATTAAGGTGTCTTTTGAGAAATTGAAATCTCTTTAGAAACGGCAACCCTCTAATTCTGTCACTGACAAAATAGTAAGTCAAAAATACTTGTTTTCCATTCTTTGCTTCTGGTTAGAGCCTCATTAGCTCAATTATTTGCTACATTAAGAAATAGGAATATTTCTTATTCCTATTGGAATAAATTAAAAATTAAATTAAATTAAAAATTAATGAATAATTAAATAAAATAAATAAATTAAATAAAATAAAAATTGGGACACCAGGGTGGCTAAATCGGTTGAACATCTGACTCTTGATTTTGGCTCAGGTCATAATCTAGGGTCCTGGGATGGAGCCCTGCATCACATTGGGCTCCCCATTCAGCAGGGAGTCTGCTAGGAGAGTCTTTCGCCCTCTCTCCCTTTGCCCCTTCCCTTGCTTATGCACTCTTTCTCTCTCAAATAAATAGGAATAAAATTATAAGAATATCACATAGAGGTACAATAATTTATGAGTATATGTAGACTTTATTTTCTAAATATGCATTTTGTGTTTTTACTGAAAAAGTAAACTTGCTATTCTTTTGTGGCTTTTTTTTCCCACAGATATTTTAAGAAAAATTCTGCAGAAGAAGTTTGACTTCTCAACTGAGTATGAGAAGGTAATTTTTATTGATATATTTGTTATGAAAATAGGCCAAAATTTTGGCTGACTTGGAAGTAAATCTTTAAACAATCAGTTAACCTGTGAATTTATATTTTTTTTTGACTGAGAAATTTTATGGAATATTGAAGCACTTTATAAGTTCCATTTAAACTACAGGAGAAATTCCAAAAGTAGGATTTGAAGAAACATTCACTTTTCATGGTGTATGTTATTTAAAAACCAAAACTTCCTTAAGGGAAGTATTACAGTACTTTTTTAGCTAAGGGAGAAGAACTCTCTAAGTAGAATTGTTTGAGCATTTCTAGAAACAGGGATGTGTACTTTGTTTTAAAATATTGTTTGTTGAAAAGCAGCTTCACATGTGAACAGGTTTATTGAGAACTCTGTGTGTACATTCTCCTCGGCTAGAGATAAGGAAAACAGCCCTTGGTCCGAGGAGGCGAAGCCAGATGGCAGAGATAGTAACAAATTGTTTAAGGAAGAAGAAAGCAAAGGAAATAAGTAGAATCATTCACTCAAGTGTATCTACGAGCGACTACCTAAACGGAAGAGTGTATTCTTTTGATTTGGGTTTACTGTGAGTGTGGGTTCCCAGTGAAACAGACAAATGTTTGGTGCATTGAATGTTAGGGTAATCAAAAAAAAAAAAAGTTGAATCCGTTTGCCAGGCTCCTCGCCCTGCAGGGTCAGACCCTTTGCTCTCTGCTTCCCTGGCACGAAGGTGATTATCAACAGAACACTAAAAGCAGACATACGGTGGACATTCTCGGACGGCCAGTCACAGCGAATGACGGTGTTCCCAGTGGGTGTGGGGGCCCGTGTTTGGGGAGGGCTGTGAACTCCTGCCCTGTCAATGGTTACCTCAGAAACTGGTTACCATGCTTCCTAGTCTCAATTTGCAATAAAATGTTTCTCAGGAGAAAGCAAACACAGAAGCCAGAGAGGAAAGCCTTATCTAAAAACCATTTACATGTATAAAAGATGATGAGCCAGTTTCTCCCTAGTGCTCAGCGCCTTCGCTAGGACTGTGGAAAGCGTTTTCATTATTAAATGCTGCTGGCTTCGTGTGTCTCCCAAACGCAACTGCCTGGGTCTCCCTGCATCTGGGCAGAACAAAGTGACGGTTGACAACTTACGTGCCCCAGCAGCAGCCTGCCAGGGGATGGGTGTGGGCCGCATGCTTCACCTGTTCCAGGCCATCGGAGGATGGGGTCCTGCGACGCTGAGGTGACTGAGCAAGTAGGAGTCAGTGTTGGGCTGCCGCCGTCCACGGCAAGCTTAGCTCGGCAAGTCCTTTATGGCACGCCTGGTATTCCATTAGGGCTCCTTATAAAATTGGGATCTCCCTGGAGCCTGATTTCCTCTCTACCTCAGGTGCCTTTGTAGATGAGCAAAAACCACTGGCACGGGGGTGATGTGGAGAGAGAAGAGAGAGCTGAGCCCTAATGACCTGAATCCAGGTCATGTTTTCCACGGCTGTCCAAGGAAGGGGGATCTGGTGAGGCGAAGACCCCAGAGAAGCCAGGCGCCTTGGGAGGGGAGCTGTCTGACTGGTTTGGGTCCGATGTGCGCTGCGTGTGTTGGGTTAGAGTCTCCCAAGCAGATCAGGAGTCAAGGACTCCCGGGCAGGTCGGTTGTTAGGGAGGTGCAGGGAACACTGGCTGGGAATTGGAGAGATAATACAGGGGAGGGAGGGTGGCCTGTAAAGGGTGTGGCCTGATGCCACCTGCCACAGGGGCAACTGAAGCGTCATCCTATAAAACTGCTGGGGAAACAGGGCAAACGACCAGGGTCCGAATGAGCCCACAGGAAGGGTGAGGTTGCTGAGGTATCCAGATGCCGAGGCTGAAGGGGCACAGGTTATGGGCTGTGTGAGGGTGAGGGAGAGGGTTCATCCCTAAGCACTTCTGACCTTCCATGGTTCCAGAAAAGGCCTTCAGGTGCAGAGTTAGAGATGGCAGGAGCTAGAAGTTCGAGGAGGCCCTGGCGATGACTGAGGCCTGAGGGAGGTGAGGGGCGCCAACAGCATCTTCTGTACCAACCGGTGCCCATGGGCTCTCTAATTCACGCCATCACACAGGTAAAGTCTGGCCTGGTTTGTGGCCCTGAGGAGCCTTTGCAGCTTTTTTTGTCCTGAGTGAGCATTTCCTCCTCTGGTGAGCCCTCAGATGATGGCCAAGCGTGGAGGCAATGCCCTTCCAGCTGGGCGCTCTTTCAGTGAACTCGCTTCCCGAGGAGACTCAGAAGCATTCAGCAGACCTTTTGTTCCAAGGGCTGGGCCTGACTTTGGAAGGGAAAGAGGACTCCCTTTCACAGAACTGCCTCCGTTTTACACTTCAACTGAAAGTTAAAAGTAGACCTTTACGATCCTCGGCCCCCCTCCTCCTTCACATTTTTTAAAACACCTCTCTCTTTTGTTTTATGTGTTCATTTTATCACTATTGACAGAGTGCTGCCTAGGAACAAGGCATGGTAGGGGGACAGATGTGTGAAAGTACGGCCTCTGAGGCCCAGGAGGGAGGGTATGGGATAAGAAATAAATATGACGTTATGGGCTGATTGTGCCCCCGAGTCATATGCTGAAGTCCTAATCTGCAGCACCTCAGACTGGGACTATATTTAAAGGTAACATTGGTAAGCGGGTAATTAACTTAAAAATGGGGTCATTAGTGGGTCCTAATCCAGTCTGACTGGTATCCTTCTAAGAAGAGGAGATTAGGACACACACACATGTATATATACAGAAAAGACCACGTAAGGACACAGGGAGAAGACAGCCATTGGTAAGCCAAGAAGACCGGCCTCAGAAGACACCAGCCCTGCCCACACCGTGATCCCAGAGCCTAGCCCCAGACCTGTGAGGAAATACCTTTCGGTCCCTCAAGCCCTCTGGCCTGTGGCACGCGGTCATGGCGGCCCCATGACACCGGCGACAGCTGGACTGTGAGTTGGAGGAGGCTTTGCGGCATGTGGGAAGTTCTGGTAAAGGACCGTGAACATTCCGAGGAGGAAGATTGTTGTTGCACCTGGGAAATCAGGAAAAGACTCCACGGTAGAGTCGGCGTTTGAGCTGAGATGTTGAGGCAGGTAGAGCAGATGAGAAATACAGCCTTCCTCCCGTTTGTGAGCGCTTGGCTCAAAGCACAAAGCTGCTCCATTGCTTCTGAAGTGTAGACTGGGTCATCGCCCTCTCTGTAACGCTCATCCTTGTCCACCCTGGACCGACATTGGTTTAGGAGCCTGACGTAGTTTCTGATCCTCACAATGACACCTATCCGAGGCAGAGGCAAGAAAATCCCGCGCTCAGGCTGGGGAGCTTGCCCAGGCCACCCAGAGACTAAATGCTGAATCTGGGATTTGTACCCAGACAAGTCTGACTCTGAACTAAAAAGCACACCACCAACAGAAATTAAGCTCAACCCTGGCCACCGGACTGTAGTCCTAAAGCGTTCATTTGGAAGACACAGAGTATTCTGGGCTATATGGACAGACCGACAGCCTCCATGCTGTGCCTCCTACCTATTAAGCCACAGACTGTGATAGTGGGTAATCTCCCTGGGAAGAAGTGGTCTGGCAGAAATGGAAATCCAGGAGGGGAATAGCATTTGAAATTAGGAAGCCATAAGGGAAGCTGAGAACCAGGCAGATGAAGCTATGGAAATCCAAGCCACAACTGTAATAACCCCAGGTTCCTAGCGTCTCTGTAGCACATGCTCAGAGGTGGGTGTCCTTGTTCACGACTTACAAGTATTACTCAGATTGGTCTTCCCAAGAATAGTCTGTTCTCAGCACAGGTGTTAAGGTAGACATTACATGGGCAACTCACTCCTGAGTGCCTTCTCTCGGGGATCAGCGTGTGCGTGAGCCTCTTCCCAGAGCCTCTGGCTGACTGGAAACCAAGGGAACAGCATACTACCACCCTCCCTCCAGCTCACATGGACTTTCTATAGAGAGAGCCTCTCGGCTGAGCTTGTCAAGTAGTGGCTCCTCAACTAAATAAAAGGACACAATTCCTATCTTCAAAGAACGCATCGTTTGGGGCAGTTTAGGTAGACGATTACGATTGCCCCCTCCAACAACCCCTAAGTGCCACCTGCACCTTTCCTGGGGACAGCTCTCCCAGCACCTTCCCCACCCACCTCCCCACCGCCACCCCGTCTTTTCATTCTGCACATCCCTGCCCGTAGGAATGGCCAGCTTCTTGGGGATGACCTCCTGGGTTCGTTTCCTTGTGGTTATGATCCCTCTCCGCTCCGGCCTCTTGGGCCTGCTGCCCTTCCCCATTCATGTCATCTCCCCGTTATTACCTTTCCCTTTCTAGAAGCTTCCTCTGGGGGCAGGTGCTGGGCCTGGGCCCCATCCCTGCTGACTTTCATGACCTCACTAGTGCTAACAGTCAGTGGATATCAATTTGACACTTAGGAAGTGGCGGGTCACCATTCCAGTGGAGGTGTGGTAAGGGAATGAGTTCCTTGTTTCCTGCCCCCCGGGGGGACGTGGTGTGCCGCCTGGAAGAACACACTGTCCTTTCCAAGATCTAGGGATCTCAGCAACCTTTAAGAGAACAAGCAGTGTGACATAGATTTGTAAAGCACTTAGAACAGAATGATGCACAAAACATGTTACTGCTCACTGTTTACTCTTGTTCTCTTTGCAAGAACTGCATAAAATAGGGTCTCTGCTTGTCCCTGTTCTTTCAGTAAGGTAACAAAGGCTCAGAGGAGCCTTGGTAACGAGGTTTAGGCCTGAGATTCTGATGTCGTTAGTCAGGGCTGGCTGTTTATTGATGTTTTTCAAAAGGTCCCCAGTGACGATAATAGGTAATTAACTGGAGTGGGGAATGACAGACACAGTGGGACCCAGAGGGATTCAAACTGTGATGGCCAGCATGGACGGGACGAGGTTAACAAGGCACTCAGCTCCACTGCAGGGTTTGCTGGTACCCCCCAGATATATCGGACCAGACCTACCCCGCAGTGGGAAAATTAAGCACAAAAGAATCAGCTGATTTTTAGTTTATAGATGGTTTTTCCTGGGGCCTCAGCTCAGCACAATCAGTCTTAGAGCGAAGAGCAGGTTTCAGAAACCCACCTGATTGTAGCCATGATACGAGGCTTACTTTCGAGACTGGTGCCTGGGTTTACCCAAATCTCCTGATACCCACTCTAGGGGAGGAAGTGAAAGCCAGTGTTTTTAACACGTGCATTGAGGGGTTTATGGTAGTAGGTTTGGGAGGCAACAAGCCTGTGGGGCTCATGCCCAGGGTCATTCAAGATGCCCCATGTGACCCTGAGGGCATGTATCCCAATGCGTTGGATACCTCTTTTCAAAGTTACTGGTATCTGGGTGGCACAGTCATTAAGCACCTGCCTTCAGTTCAGGTCATGATCCCAGGGTCCTGGAATCAGGCCCCTCATCGGGCTCCTTGCTCAGCGGGAAGCCTGCTTTTCCGTCTCCCACTCACCCTGCTTGTGTTCCCTCTCTTGCTCTCTCTCTGTCAAATTAATAAAGTGTTTTAAAAAATAAGATACTAATCTCACAATCATCATTCTTTCACATCTATGAAAATCTGCCATCCAAAGCTATAGTTTCTAAACCTTTAGATTTCCCGGAACACACAGTTTCAAAAGAGTAATCCAGGGAGTGACATAGAGCCACCCAATTTTATTTTGCCACACAAGGATATTTAAAACCCACCATAGCAACAATATTAACTTTGTCCCTTTCATATACCTATCACCTCCCTCTCCCCACCAAAAGGATACACTGAGCAAATCCCACTTCATGGGAAACTCACTGCATCTTCATTTTCCTATTTCACTGCGGTGAAGCCCAGCCCTATTTCTGGACCACCATTTAGGGAACTCCCTCACTCAGTTCACCAGGTTACCTGATTCCAGTTGCACGCCTGCTGCCTGCCAAGCCCCAGAGTGGGCACGCGAGAGATGATGGTGACAGTGACGTCATGGTTCTTGCTCTCCCCGAGGGAACAGTGCGGCTCTGGCAGTGTCTTGCGTGAGCCCTTCCACGTGGGACACGTGCTGGCAAAGGGCAAATTTGGGCTCCAAGGCGGCGGCATGAAACAGGGATGAAAGCAAACCTAGACTCAGTTCCCAAGATTTGCAGGAGGACGCCACATCCAGGCAGACTTGAGTTTCATGAGGTGAAGGCAATAATGTTCTCGGTGAGGGAGCAGCACCAGGGAGCTGAAGGGAGGAAGAGGGAGTGTGAGGCGTCTTCCTAGGAAGAGAATGATCGAGATGAATAGGACATGAAGCCAGGGTTAAGTAACAGATCACATTAAGAGGTTTGAATGAAGCATGGTAGGAATCCTTGGAATGTCGTTGAGCAAGAGAAAGATGCCATCAGATTCTCAGTTCAGAAAGGACACTTGGGAAACTGTTGCTTTAGCTGGGGGTTCTAAGCAGCTGCTGACCCCCTGTTGTGGAAAGACCACATGGTTAGTGTGTTAAGCATGTGTAACTTTCCCTCTAATTTCCTCTCCCCCACTGCCCCACCCCCATCCTCAACTGATTAGTATATTGATAAGACCCTTTCAAGAAATACAAATATAGATTTTGGATGTAAATCTAGACGTGACTCAACCTAAAGTCTATTTCTCTAATAAACACTCAAGTTTTATGTTCCCGTCTTGTGTGGATCCTCCTCTCAGTTGATTTCCTATGTATGGAATATTACCGTTCCCAGTTGTGATTAATCACTCATGTAACTTTTTCTGTTTTCTTGATGCATGCTGCCTCTGCCTTCCTCTTCTCAACTGCTTTGACTTCCACAGCCAGAAAACGTAGTCTTGACTCTGAAGGTAAAGCCCTGTTTCTCTTTCTTGTTCCTCTGTCTAAAGCCAGCCGGTGATGAGATGCTTCCACCAGAACTCTCTGTTCTTCACTGTCTCTCCACGGTGATGGTTTTTAAAGTGGTGTTTCACATAGAATCATCATTAATCTGATCTTTCTGTTTTGGTACTTCACCAAAGAATAGCGACCCGTCTCGGTACATTTCAACCTTGAGCTTCTCCTCCACATAATCCACAGAGCGTTCTGGAGATCCTTGCGTATCAGGAAATCACTGAGCTCCTTGGCCAGACTTCAGCCCAGAAGAGAACCTTGGAAATGACCTATCTTTTTCCTGATGCTTTTTGACATAATAGTGAGTCAGTAGAATGGCGAAGGTAGTATATGAAGTGTGAAATCTGTACTTGGAACTAAACATAGTGCCTTTAGGAGATTTCAGAACACCTTCTCTCCTGGCTTTGGGTTCAGTGTCTCCTGGGATCCAGAAAGGATTTTAAAACCCTTTGAAAAATCGTAAATAATTTGGAACCTTTGCTGGGAAATGATAGGGAAATTGAGAAGAGTTTGAGGTGTCTGAGGGTAGTTTCCCAATTAGCCAATGATATGGATCCCCAGGGGCAGGTTCCGGGACTCTCTCTGGCCGTGGGGTATGGCTTAGTTCAAGCGGGAGCATGTATTTGATGAATGCAGCAAAATACAACCACTTTTTAAAGGCATTTTTATCCTTAATATCAAAGGATATTCAATTGATATTCAGGTGCGACGTGCACCTCATTACTCTAAGGCATTTGCCCACAGAGTTAACTAATATTCATTGACTATTCACTGTGTCCTGGGCACTTGGTTGTTGTTTTCACTTTAAATCATTTAATTATCTGACCTTCATAATACTGTTTATGACATTAATGCTCATTCTGGATTAGGGAACTAGAAGCCCCTTGCTGGAATTTAAAGCAGGTCTTCTGACCCCCAGTTCAGGGCTAAGACCTCACATTCACTCCTAGGAGCAACACTTGTATTTTGTTTACTTTGTTCAGCTTGGCTTCGAGATCTGTTGCTAACTAGCTGGTCCTTTAGTCGCAAACTGCCAATCTATAATTGTCATTCGTTAAAAATGTCTTGCTTTATGGAAATTTGAGTAACTCTATACACGCATTGGAATAAACTCAAGTTTTGTGTTGTCCGGTTGCATTAATTTTTTTTTAATCCCAGAATACAGCCCCAGCAGTGATCATAAAAATATATTTAAGTCACATGAAGTCTTGAAGTCGTGCTAGTTCTTAGGAACATAGGGCTGTCCTGACACGGGCTACTGAGCCCAGCCGCACCCACATGGCATGAGAGGCACTGCTTACCAAGGGCCACACTTCACTTAGCGCATTATCACGGATCATAGGATCCCTGTAATGTTCCCGATGACCTTACAAGGTATGTATTCTTATTCCCAGTATATGGATACGAAAACAAAGCGAGTGGCCTGGTTTAACATGTCTGACTCAGGAAGTCTGAGCCTTTTTTCTTAAATTTAGATATAGTCCAGATTCTTTTGTAAATATGAATTCATCATGAATTGCTCTAATCCAAGCTGCTTTGAATCCTTAATAACTTCTACTGATCCAGTCTTTCTGGTGAAAAAAATGTCTTGATATGTAGATAATTCATAATGCAAGTATTTCTGCTAAAATGTGTTACACCATTTAAAACCAAACAAAATACCTTTGGAGTTTAAATTCAGCCATTTGCAATTTGACCCTGCACTTGAACATTTTACTGTGACTTGAAAGAAGATGGTAACTGCTTGATTCAATGTTCTGGTAACTCAAATCTATCTTCCTCTGTTTCAAGAAGGGACATCAAGGGACTGTAGGGTAGCTCAGTCAGTTAAGTGTCCGACTCTTGATTTCAGCTCAGGGCCTGTTCTCAGGGTTGTGAGATCGTGGTAGGCGAGGCTTGGAGCCTGCTTAAGATTCTTTCCCTCCCTCTAAGAAAAGGAAAAAAAAAGAGCATCACGATGGAAATACACACACACACACACACACACACACACACACACACACACACACACACTAAGATTCAACTCCTGGTGGCAAATAGGTTAAAATAAATGTAACCTGCACACCTGTGGAATGTTCTACGTGCTATTTTGTGTTATGGCATATGCTGTTTCTTTTGTTTGATTTGCAGATTGTCTACTATGAAATTGGGATTATTATTTGTGCCGTCCTGGGGCTGCTCTTTGTCTTTCTGATGCCACTGGTGGGGCTTTGCTTTGGTCTGTGTCGTTGCTGTAACAAGTGCGGTGGAGAAATGCATCAGCGACAGAAGAAAAACGGGACCTTCCTGAGGAAATACTTTACAGTCTCCCTTCTGGTGATTTGTATATTCATAAGGCAAGTAGCATCCTGGAGGACAGAGGATTTGTGTTTTGGGTGGGTGAGGAATGTCTTAATGTCTTAGCTGTTACAATTAGGCTGCCATCATTTACATGCTAAGCCAACTCGTTGGTATTTTTTTTCCTCCTGAAAACAAGCTGATAAATGTTGGCCTGCACAAAGTATTTACCTCCCAGAGCAGCAGTTCTTGCCTGAAATAGCTGGTGGGAGGCAGGCAGCCTGCGGAAGGCAGAGCTTTTCCTCGTTGATTCGTACATGCAAAGGGATCTTGAAGGATAGGACAGTCCCTGAACCGGGGAGTGTGTGAATGCTCAAGAATAGAATTCATTTTCTAATAATAAACCCAGTTTTCTCGAATTTGCAGTTAAGGTGCTTTCTCTCCCGAGGCAGAGAACATGCTTCATGATTTAGGATGTTTTTTCTGAAGTTCCTTCTGCTGTCATAAGTTTTCCAGTTGGCTGGCACATCAGAAGTACACTGCTTTTAAGACACCAGCACTTTGGGGGCCCTCGCATGGCACCGTCCATTAAGCGTCCAGCTCTTGGTTTCTCTTCAGGTCATGATCTCCGGGTCAGTCGTGAGATTGAGCCCCGTGCCGGGCTCCACACTCGGGCCAGTGTCTGCTTAGGACTCCCTCTCCCTCTCCCTCTGCCCCTCGACTCCACTCTCTCTCTCTTTCTTAGATAAATAAATTTGAAAAAAGGAAGGAAGGGAGGGAGGGAGGGAGGGAGAGAGGGAGGAAGGAAGGAAGGAAGGAAGGAAGGAAGGAAGGAAAGAAAAGAAAAGAAAAGAAAAGAAAAGAAAAGAAAAGAAAAGAAAAGAACAGAACAGAAAAGAAAAGAAAAGAAAAGAGAAAAAAGATGGTAACATTTTGTCAAGTGCAAATCAGGACCCTCAGTTGAGCGAGTTTCACACTCCTGGTCCCCTGGTTGTGATATGAGCTTATGGTTCCACATCTCCTCATTCCTTCAGCCAAGGACTGTCCTACATTAAGTGACAAATGGAAGTGCCCACTATGTGAATAATGCTAGGCCTCAAGGAGACACAGAGACAGGGAGGACCAGAAGTCAGCCTCCTCCTTGCTGTTTTCTCCAAGTACCGCACGTTTGCTCAGTAGCTGTAAGCAAGATTTTCTGGGTTTTTCTAAATAACTGATACAAGGGAATTTAAGCAGAATTCAGAATTAAACAGAAATTGAGCAAAATTAAACAGAATGATTTCAGCTGGCCTCCCAGCTGAAGTTTTAGCTGGAAATCCAAGAAGAAAAGTTCTGTAAGTATGATCTTTAATAGGGTCCTGGGAGGACATATGCTGTGGGGTGATCATTATCAGAATGCACTGTACCTTTGGAAGGGACGGGAAGCAGTGCAGATGTGCTGATAGGAAGCAGCCCCCAGGAGAGATGAATTAAGAGAAGCACCTTGCAGACAAAAAAAAAAAGGAGAGAGACCCAAACAGTCCGTTATATTTGCCTAGCACATACGTGGTAGGCAGCAGTGGTGGCCTCTGGGAAGGCAATTTTTGGTTGGGGAGGGCAGGAAGGAAATCACTTCTGACTGCAGATAGACTTTTTGTCTCTTTGGAACCATCTACCATGCCCACATATTACCTACTGAAGTCAGAGCACCAAAAATGAAACCTCACAAACCCAAAAAATCTCCCCCCAAAAACAAAGCCAGTGTATTACCACTGATTCCAAGATAATCTCCACCCCCCTTTGGAAAAACGGCATGCTTTTTCTGAAAATAATTAAATAATAGACCTTTAACAGTCTTGGTGCAAACTGGACCCACCTGAATGAGTTGCTAATTTCACACACCCTTGTTGGACCATCAGGGAGGGTTTTCCTGTTTTCTCTTCTCTGTCTGTCCAACATACTCTTTGTGAATAATTTGAATTTGTTCCTGGACATTAAATTCTGGAGAGCAGCTTGAGATCAGGTCAATGGTAATTTCAGATGTCCCTGTCTCTCTGCTTTGTGTTTGAAATACATTCAGGAATGCCCAGACCGAGCTCCAGCTGTGGGAGCGGTCACCTCCTCCCCAGCTACCCAAGAAGTAGTCCAAAGACCATCTTTCCTTCATCCAGAGACTTGGACAGCCATGTCTCTCCCTCTCTAGAGGCACAGTCTAGACAGCAAAGATGCGGCTCAGGCAACAAAGTGTCTGATCTGAAAATACTTGCCCTTAGGGCTTTTTGTTAATGTGATTACTTATTCAGTAAGTTAGTAGTTTTCTTGATGTAAATACATGTGCTGTAATTTCAGGAAAATTCTTTGTTGCATGTAGTTACTTATTTATCCAAACGAAGTTCACATATGTAATACTAGACTTTCCATTTTTTTTTCTTTTAATGAGGCACATATTGAATATTGGGTTTCTATTTTGGGGGGTTCCTATTTTTAAATTGGGCTTTTACTTACATTACATATAACTATGTGCCATATGTGTTATATTTCACCCTGAACGATTTGAATTATTTACATTCTGTTTAAAACACCACTGAGGTGCCTGAGTGGTTCAACTGGTTAAGCATTTGACTTTAGCTCAGGTTATCTCAGCGTCCTGGGATTGAACCTGGCTGGGGTTCCGTGCAGGGCTCCCTCCTCAGTGGGGCATCTGCTTCTCCCTCTCCCTGTACCCCTCCCCCTGCTCTCTCTCTCTCTCTCTCTCTCTCTCTCAAATAAATAAAACCTTTAACAAAACTTCGAAAAGTACCAAAGTATGTGAACAATAAAGCTGCAAAGTCAGAAATAAACTTGGTATTCATTTATATGTAAAATGAATGCTAGAGTTTTTTTTTTTATTCCTCAGAACTCAGATCCATCAAATAAATTTAGATAAGTTCTTTTTTCTTTTTCTCCCAAGGATATTTCAGTTTAGAAAATTCTTTTTTAAAAAAAAGACAGGCTGTGATTCTCTATAGCGTTCCCTACATTCAGTTTAGATAACGTTTCCCAAGGGGGCCTGGATGGTTCAGTTGGTTAAGCATGTGCCTTCCGCTCAGGTCATGATCCTAGAGTCCTGGGATGAGCTCTGCATCAGGCTCCCTGCTCAGCGGGAGGCCTGCTTCTCCCTCTCTCCTGCTTGTGCGCTCTCTCTCTCTCTCTCTCTCTCTCTCTCTCTCTGTTAAATAAATATTTTTTTAAAAAAATCTTTAAATTATATAAAAAAGTTTCCCCACCCAAGTAAAACTTATTAATTTAAAAACTGCATCTTCAAATTCCAATATAATTAAAACAGAGTTGAGCACCTATTTGAGGCTAAGAGGCTAAAACAAATTTTACATAATTATTGAATTTCTGTAATGAATCATAAATAGCTCTTAAAAAGAGTAGTATTTGAGATTGTTTAGTTTACCTTAAACTCACACTAGAAGTTTAAACTCCCTGGCTTCCATTTGTAAATTTGGAATAGCTGTTATTATGTCTTTCTTTTGAAACCTCTCTTGGTCTGCAAGTATTTTCAACATTATGAGTTGAAAAGTAGCTCTGTATTATTTGCAGGTAATCAAACTAGCCCAAAAGAAAGGCATCAGAGTGGCTCAGTCAGTGAGGTGTCTGCCTTCCACTCAGGTCACGATCTCAGGATTCCGAGATCGAGTTCAGCATTGGGCTCCATGAGGAAAGCAAAGATTTCTATGTTACGATTAGATAGAAAAGAGAAGAAAGTGTGTCCACAAAATTGTGTTAGATAAAATAAGAGGGAGGGGGGACACCTAGGTGGCTCAGTCAGTTCAGCAGGTGAGGGTCAGACTCTTGATTTTGGCTCAGGTCATGACCTCAAGAGATAGAGCATCAGGCTTTGTGCTGGGTGTGAAGTCTACTTACTTAAGATTCTCTCTCCCTCCTCCTCCACACCTCCCCCCACTCCTGTGTGCGCACACATGCTTGCCCTCTTGGTAGCTTGCTCACTTTCAAAAAAAAAAAAAAAGATAAAGAGAAAAAAGAATGTCAACAAAGCTAGAAGGCAGAAAGTGAAAGAAAAGTAGGTATAGCCTCTGGCTTCAGCTGATCTCACAGAGATTGGATTCAACTGATGAATCATCTCTGGACATGATTTTTTTAAAAACACTTTGATAAACCCAGAATACTCTGCTTGCCTTTTATCAGGCTTAACTTCATTTTGTGGCTTTATACTACATTACAGTTAATCCTGCAGTTGGTTTTAAAATTCATCTTAAGTACTCTTATTTTTCCCTTTTTTTCATTTAAGACAAATTAAATCTTTTTTTTTTTTAATTGAGGAAGGCATCGGTGTTAAGGAGAAAGGCCACCTCGTATACATGGGACATACGTGATCATGTTTTCTCTCCGAGCTTTTCCAGAGGCAACTGTGGAATGTTCAAATTCACAGACGTTGACATATGTTTATGGAACTCTGACCATCAGCAGAAGATTGAATTTCCACTTCTTGCTGTCGACTGTTCCAGCAGATGTGTCTGACTCCAGAAAAAGCCAAGTTTCCTCTCCTTTCTTTCCTTTGTGCTTTGTCATCACTGTATCTCAGAATTCCCAACAGGTGATGGACAACAACAAAACAGGATCAAAGAACCATACCTTCCTTTTTCTTTTCTTGTTTTTGTTGTTGTTGTTTTTCCTTTTTCATCTTTCTTTTCCTAGTGTGATTCTAACTTTCTGAGTATAGTAACTCAGCTTTGCCAGTTGCCGTGCTGAAAACTGAATCCCAGTCTCTGGCAGGAGAATGGCTACTTTCAAAGTTCATTTTTTTATTTCAAAAGCTTTAAATATTTATTTTTAAGTGTATGTGGGGGAAAATTGGCCAGTCCAGGATAAAATATAGAAGATGTAAAACTAATATGCCATAAAAATTAAAATTCCTGTCTTTCACTAAAAATTTCAAGAGATTTTGTCATACTGCGTAAAAACACACATCAGATGCCAGATTGCTAATAGTCCTTGAAATTTAATTCCCTTTTTGTGTGAGGCAAATTTCTCTCAGTGCTCTCTTATTTTAATAGTTGACTGATGGTTTAAAAAAAAACCCAAAAACATTAATTCATGTGCTTTTCTTTTTTTGCTTCAAAATGTATTGAGTAATAAGGACTTTGTAAATCAAGATCAACAGAAGCATAACTTCTGTATTCTCTATTTGTGTTTAAAGAGACGTTTTAAAGGGTACCTGGGTGGCTCAGTCAGTTAGGCATCCGACTTTTTGATTTCAGCTCAGGTCATGATTTCAGGGGGAAGTCAGCTTGAAATTCTTTCCCTCTCCCTTTGCCGCTTCTCCCTACTCATGCACATGCATTCTCTCTTTCTTTAAACGATAAATAAAATAAATCTTAAATAAATAAATAGGAACTTTAAATTAGAGATTGCAAATGGAGTTTGCACAGTGTTTAGTTTTTTTTAATTAGTTGGCAATATTTAAAAAGGGAAGATTTTGAATAAAAATCCAGATTTTCATGTTTTTGTAAATAATTGGAAGATCTGGCAATACTGGTCTCACATCATGGTGGCACTTGCTAGGGAGAGCATCTGCCCTGACTCCTTCCTGTGACCTCCCAGCTCCCAGCGGTTCATACCATACACTTTCCCTTTATGTGCTTTCTGTCTGCCCATGTAGGCATTTGAATTTGCCATCCTTAATTTAAAAACAAGATTTACAGTGTGTTAGAGGTCTGAGGATTAGTTTTGAAAGTTGTTGAGCTTCATTCCAGAATTCTGTTTAGGACAGTTTGTTTTTTAAAAAAAGACCAATGCTTTCATTTTAATTGGATCCATAATTGATTGCCAGAAATGTAGATCTTTTTAAATACATTGCATTGAAATTCAGTGTTTTATTGCAAAGTTGTGTTGCAATTCATTTTACTGATTGATGATCTTTTGAGTAAAGGCATTTATTCAGTAAAGGAACAAAGGCAGTTTATGAGCTAGACACTCCAAACATATGGCTAATCTTCTAAATGGATCAAATGAAACAAAGCCCAGTCCATAAACACACTTTCATTGAGCACCCACCATGGACAAGAGACCCATCATTTACCCAAAGTTGACAAAGAAGCAGTTTCCACCTCTTTCTAGGGAGATCAAACATAGGTAGAAATAGGCAACCTGGAGTATAAAGTAAGAAACAGTCCACCAGAATTTCAGAGGGAGCCCTCTGGGAGTTCAAGGCAAGGAGGTCCTCCTGTTCAGTGAAAGCCAAGTGAACTTGACCTGTTGTTTGTTTTCCAAGTTCATTTTGACTTATTCTGTGACAAAATGGGCCTGGAACATGATGAATGACAATGTGGGCTTGCTGGAGAGAGAGCAAGGAACCCCCGTCTTGAAATGCTGTGGTGGGCGGGTGCCTTCAGGTGGTGGCCCCCCTCATCATGAGATGGAATGTTTGAAAATGGACAATGCAAAGAAAGCTCCAGGTGCATTGCTACAAGCCAGCTTTCTCTCGTCTTCTGTTCACACTACTCCAGAGTCATTTGGCCTTATTCTTCGTGAGTGTGATCATTTAGTGACTATTATTTTTCTGATATATTGCCTGTCTGGTAAATATCAACGCAGACTTAAGAATGGCAAAGATGGATTGTAAGGTGGTCATTTGAAATGGCACAGACTATTGTTAATGGTCTTTTTTATTATTATTAATTACTATCAACATGAACCCAAACTTTAAAAAAGGTCTTGGAAGGGCACCTGTGTGGCTCAGACAGTTAAGCATCTGCCTCCAGCTCAGGTCCTGGGATCATGTCCTACACTTGGCTCCCTACTGAGCGGGGAGTCTGCTTCTCACTCTACTCCTCTCCCCTGCCTGTGCGTGCTCTCTCTCTTCTCTCTCTCTCTCTCTCTCTCTCACTCATGCTCTCTGTCTCTCTCTCACGCTGTCTCTCTCATATAAATAAGTAAGATCTTTTAAAGATAAATAAAATAAAAGAAGTTTTTGGAGATCTTGTGGACATCCAGTACCCCCTCTCCTTTACAGTTCAAGAAATACTTATCCAATTTAATTTTCAGTTTTACAATACTAGCCAAAGCTCACAGAAGGAAAGTGACTTTCTTAAGCTCCTACAGTGAGTGTGAGTTAGGGGCAAGAGTAGGGTTAGAACCCACATCATATGTTCCTACCCTAAGTCACTTTCCATTCCGTGGCAACTTGTTAACATAAGAAATGTTGTTCAACAGTGTGTGTTATAGACTTTTTTTAGATTAGTTTGGAAAACCTGATGCACCCATGTCATACTGCAAAGGTAAAATATGTTTTAAATGGACATATTTGAACCAATGAACCAATGAACAATGAACCAATGCTGCTTGGAATGTAAATAGGACGAACGACTCCCCGTTTCCCAAGACTGAGGCGTTGCCAGGGAGCAAGTTTGCATGTTATTTGCAAAACTTTGTTTTAGAAACCTGTCCACACCTTCCATTGGGTGGTTACAAATAAGTTTGTCATTAATTTCTGTAGGTTGAATGCTGTTGTTAGGAGGTTAGGTGATTCCTTGCTGCCATCTAGTGGCTAAATCCAGAAGGGCCTTGGTAATTACCAATTTTCAACATAGTATTTTAAGGTTGGAAGGTTTTGACACAAAACAAGCCAACTGGTCAAATCAATTTAGTAACTAGTTAACATTATTAGCCCTTAAAATTATTAAATGTAGACATTTGTAGATAGCTTAGGAAGGTAGGAAACTGTGATAGATAGGAAAGTTAGATAGATAGGAAACTGTGTTATTTTTCACATAGGGTAGCTTGTTATGCAAGATGCCTTTCACAGCGTTTTTGAAACTCTTTATTGAACTATAGTTTATGTAGAGTGTCCATTTCATAAGTACATGGGCATCAGCTTGAATGATGTGAGCATGCTGATGATGTCATTAGCCGCCCCTCCCCAAATACAAACACTGACGTTTAGCATCATTGGTTCCTTGATTTTGTACATTGTATAAAATAGATCGATACAGTGTGTGTGTGTGCGACTGTTTTCAGCTTCTCATAGGGCAGTTTAACACTAAAGGAACTCACCTGGATGATAAAAAAGTAATAAAGACAATTAGAGGGATCAAAAAATGTTAGGAAGCCCAAACCATCCTTACTGTTCTGGCATTTTTCCTGATAGTCTTCTTTGGAGGGAGCAGAGGTATGCACGCGGGGTGTGTTTGTGTGTGCACTGGGCAAGACGGTGTGTACCCACACTCCCGACGCTCTGCTGCACACACAGCCTTATAAGCCTAACTCTTTCTCTTCGGTCCACTATTTAGTGGTAACGTTGTTCCATTTATAAGATTCATATTCAACAGAACAGCATATCTTTTTATCATTCTTTTATTTTTTTTTAAGATTTTTATTTATTTATTTGACACAGAGAGAGATCACAAGTAGGCAGAGAGGCAGGCAGAGAGAGCGGAGGAAACAGGCTCCGTATTGAGCAGAGAGCACCGACAGGGGCCTCGATCCCAGGACCCTGGGATCATGACGTGAGCCGAAGGCAGAGGCTTCAACCCACTGAGTCACCCAGGCGCCCTCTTTTTTTCCTTCTTTAAAAAAAAAAGAATTTATTTATTTATCTGACAGAAAGAGACACACAATGAGAGAGAACACAAGCAGGGGGAGTGAGAGAGGGAGAGGCAGGCTTCCCGCTGAACAGGGAGTCCAATGTGGGACTCAATCCCAGGACCCTGGGATCACGACCTGAGCCGAAGGCAGATGCCCAACGACTGAGCCACCCAGGTGCCCCTCAACAGAACAACGTATCTTAAATGGCTGTGTGTCTCCTGGGAGAGGACTGAGTCCTATGTTGTAGTCCACATGTTGGATTATGGGATCTTGGCAGGAAGGCTGCGGCCGTGGAGGGGGGCAAGTTGGGGGAAGGTCCTGCCACCCTAGGGGTCCCGCGTGGGAGCCCTGCTCCCCTCGCATCTGCAGAACGTCTCTGTGCCTGGCCAGAAGACCATGGGCCATGTAATGACTGTTCTTCCTTCTCTTTTCCGTTTCCGCCAGCGTGGGTGTCATCTATGGCTTTGTGGCCAACCACCACCTGAGGACCCAGATCGAGAAGACTCGCAAGTTGGCAGACAGCAACTTCAAAGACTTGAGAACCCTCCTGAATGGAACGCCCGCGGTAAAAGCCACAATGATGCTTGGTGTCTGGGGCCTTTCCGAGTCCCTGTATACATTGGGAATCTCATTTGGAGTTCTAGAAACCCAGTGAATCAGTGTAGACAGGTGCTGCCTTTTCATTTTGTAGATGAAGCAATAAAAGCCCAAGGAGTGATTTTTTAAAAACATCATTTCCGAACTCATGTCATTATTTTATTACTTTATTTCACTTTATTTTAAGGTATAACATAAAATTATAGTATTTCTTACATAAGTGCTTAACTGTTTTATGGGTCTTGTGATTTTCTTCTTAAAGAAAAATCTTGGGGTGCTATTGTTCTTTCTTTTTGGCAATGTAGTTAACTGTGCATGGTTTGTGTGAAGTTACTCTTGTCATGAGACAAGAGTTTCAAGAGTTTCCTGCTTTATAAACACTCATTTGCTCATATCTACATAGATGTGTAGAATTCCTTGGGAAGGGGATACACATCCACGTGCCCACATACGCGCACACACAGAAGTTGTTTCCAGGAGAAGGGGAACGATACGGCTGGAGGGCACATTTTTCTGTATCCCAGAAGCATGTGAAGTCTTGCCTATAGAAAATACTGTTTTTTGTTTTTTTTTTTTATTGTTACTAAAATTTTTTTTTCCAGTGTTCCAAGATTCATTCCCCATTCCCCACACCCAGTGCTCCACGCTTTAGGTGTCCCCAGTACCCACCACCAGGCTCTCCCATCCCTCCACCCCCCTCCCTCCAAGTCCCTCAGTTTGTTTCTGGGCCCAAAGTCTCTGTTGTTTCGTTTCCCTCCCTAGATTACCCTAGTTCCCATTTGCTTTCCTTCTCCCACTGTCCTCCAGTTTACCCCTCATGCACCGCAAGTAAGTGAGACCATGCGATACTTGACTTTCTCTTCTTGGCTTATTTCACTCAGCATAATCTCTAGAAAATACAGTTTTAAGAAATATCTGAGTAGGGGCGCCTGGGTGGCTCAGTTGTTAAGTGGCTGCCTTCAGCTCAGGTCATGATCCCGGAATCCCGGGTTCAAGCCCCACATCAGGCTCCCTGCTTGGTAAGAAACCTGCTTCTCCCTCTCTCACTCCCCCTGCTTGTGTCCCCTCTCTAGCTGTGTTTCTCTCTGTCAAATAAATTAATGTAATCTTAAAAAAAAAATTAAAAAAAAAATCTGAGTAGAAACCAGCCCAAAGAATTGATGTTGAGCTCATAGACACCAGTATGTGGAGAAGGATGAATTCCTGTTGAATTCCCTAATCAGAGCCTACCAGAATCTCATGGGACTTTTCACAAAGAAATGTACTTTTCTAAGTTTGTTATATTCTAAACAATACTAACATATTAAATATTGTACCAGTTTTCAAAAAAATGGGTTTGAAACTAAAAGAGCAAAACCTGCAAGTATTTTTTTAAATATTGAGGTTAGAGAAGCTAATTTTATTCATAGCTTTATTAGAAGGAAATGTTTCCTTTTCCCCATCTGTGAATAAAAATTCATATTTTTTTAACCCACCATTCTAAAGATTTCAAAGTAAAACCTTTTTCCTAGAAAAGTGGCAATATATATATATATATTTATATATAATTGTGGGTGATGAACTTTGGGATTGCTCTCAGAATCTTGGAAGGATTGTAAATTGCCATAACTTTGGAGGAAACTTATCTAATTCAAAATAAATGAAGAGGTTTAACAAATGTATAAAAAATGGACAGAATGTGGGTAGTCAATTTAATGGGGAAATATAATTTAATGAGGAAATATAATTGGCCCCAAACATAATAAGATATTTAACTGTACTCTAGTAGTTGGAAAAATGAAAATTTAAATGCTAACGTACATTTTCACTGAAGGGATTGACCATGGTTGTTCAGCCAGTGATAACAGCAGTGTTGCAGAGGGTGGGGGAAGCAGGTTGGCTGGGGCCCAGGAGATGGGAGGGTAAGCAGCTCCTTTAGAAGCCAGCTCAGTAGTCGTCGGTGAATAAAATGGTTCGTCTTAATGCAGTAGATTACAAATGGCCTCCAGTTTCGTCCCTTGCTTGAAGAGGTGGCTCTCTTTTGAACCCCTTGAGTCTGGTCCATGCCTGTGATTTGCTTTGGTAAAAAGAATACAGTAGGTGTGACCCTGAGCTAACTCTGACCTCAGGCTCCCAGAGACCTCAGAGTGTGCACTCTTGCTCTCTTGCTGCTGAGGCCATGGTGTAAAAACACTCAGGCTGGCCACTTACAAGATCAGAGGCCACAATCCAGGACAGAGCACCGTGAATGCACCCGATTTCGTCTGATCGCAGAAGCTAAGCAGGGTTGGGCCTGGTTAGTATGAGGACGGCAGAAGATGCAGAGCCAATGCACAGAATCAGGAGAAATTAGAGATCCTATTTCCTAAGCCAAGAAGTTTTAAAGTGTTATTAAGAAGTCTGGTATCAGAAAATACACGTATCTCTAGGAATTGGCTTTCTTTTTTAAAATGTTCTGATTCAGGATAGTTTTTATTAAATCTCTTTACCATGGCTTTGGACTTTAGAAGAGTTTCATGCAATTTTTTTCTTTTCTTTCTTCTTTTTTTTTTTTTTAAGCAAATCAACTATGTACTGAGGCAGTATGCAACCACGAAGAAAAAGGCATTCTCGGATCTGGATAGTGAGTAAAACTTAAAGTTGCCTCAACTTCGATGTTTTGTTGGTTGGTTGGTTGGTTGGTTGGTTGGTTGGTTGGTTTTGGCTAGAAGATACTCTGGCCATCTCCCATGAAACACAGGCTAAGTGATCAATATGCCATTTGCACTACTTCTACATCAGAGTTGGGGCAAAGCAGAATAATTCCCTGGAGTTACAGACAATTTGCCATTTGTTACCCAAGGAGTAAAAACCCAGCCTTTATGGCCAGAATGACTTTGCTTTCCTGTGGTCCCGAGCGCTTTTCCTGCCTTCCCCGGGTGACAAGGGAAATGGGTCTCTGTCAGACCCACAGTCTTAGACGGAAGGGGGTTCCCCGGAGAAGCCAGTGAGTTTCAGAAGCAGGGGGGTGGTGGTGGCAGTGCTGGTCCCTGCAAGCCCCCGAGGAGGTCCCACACAGCCTTGCTCAGTGGTTCTCCCCCAGGAGCTGTTTTCCCTTCCAGGAAACATCTGGACCTATTTTAGGTGTCCCAACAGGTGAGGATGAGGGCAGTGCTGCCGGCATGTTTGGATGGAGGCTGGGGAAGGCTCCCCAGCCCCCTGCAACACAGAGGACAGCCCCCACCTTGAAACGTCGATAAATGATGTCATTGTTGGGAAACCCTGGCCTAGCTCCAGACATCAGAGACACGTGGCCCAACTTTATAAACACTGAGCTCCTAGGACAGGTTTCCCGCTACCGAGAGCCGAGTGTTCCTGTGAATACACTTGTAACATGGAATGGCATAAAGCAAAGAAACGATTACCGTTAATTTATATGGAAACACTTTGGTGCATTCCCGGACCCCAAAGTTACCTCTCTTAGGTTTTCCTGATACCACAGGACACATCTTGCAAGCGAATGCGGACAGTAACTTGAGAAATAGCCCAGGCGCTCACGGACCCAGCAGAGAGCTCTGGCCCTCCACACTGAGATGCTGGGATGCTGGGTGTGACTCCCGGGGGAAGGCTGGGGCGGGAAGGGCGGGTAGGGGGTGGGGGTTGGTTCTGCTCTCCCAGTATGGGCTTATCTCCACGCAAAACCAGCAGGGGTCACCTGTAGGATTAAATACCCAATCTGTGCTGATCGCTTTTTCTCGAGAGACTGACTGCTGGTGTGGGAACTTTGAACAGCGTGAAGAAATCTCCCCCAAGAATCAACCCCTAAATGGGGCTGAGGGCAAAAAGGGGTGCTTTCAGAGCAGGAGAGACCCCAGATGACTTTCCAAGAGAGGACTCCTGCAGAGAAAGGAAAATGCTGGTTAAGAGATGAGGAAACCCTTGGAGCCTACCCTCACAACCCCTTCTCCTTCCTTGCATTTAGATATTAAGTCACTGCTAGGAGGTGGAATTCACGAACAGCTAAGACCTAAAGTGATACCCGTGCTTGATGACATCAAGGCCATGGCAGAAGGTAAGTACCACACCGGAAATGGGCAAGAAGAGTTACCGCTGCAAGTCTCCAGCTTCCCAGGATCACATTCCCCTTTCTTGTTTTCCCTAGATGTGGGTATGCCAACAGGCCTGCTAAAGACACACAGCATCACAGTGGTTTCATTTGGTTGGCTGGTTTGTTTTCTTCAAGTTTGTGCCAAAGAGGTTGCACTAATTGTCTACAGGTCCTTTGAAATAATTCGAGCAGTGTTTGCTAGGAACCTGCCACCTGTTTTTGTAAAGACGGTTACTGGAAAACAGTTGTGCCCCTCTGGTGGGGCGCCATCTGACAGCGAGCTGCATTGTTGCCGCAGGGACTCTGGGACCCACAAAGCCTGAAATATTTACCATCTGCCCCTTTATGGAGAAAGCTTGTTGACTCTTGCTGTAGAAGATGAGTAGCCTTGAGAAGTTTAGGTCTTTGGGGGTCTATTGGTTACTCTTTCCTTTTTTCCTGAAAAGAACAACTTTGGGGGAAGAGGAATCTGTAGAGATATCTTAAGACACCACAGTCACAGTCAGTGATCTAAGTGATTTAAGAGGCTATATATTCAGTTGCAATGAAAAAAAAAAGACTCTGAGCCCCTTCCAAATGTCGAGATGTCTGTGCTAAGTTTTGGATAGAGAGGACAATTCATCTATGTCTTACATTTGTCATCTTGCCACTGTGAATTCTTTCATGAGCCAGGATTCCTGACAAGACAGGCCACAAAGGAAGGACTTCTGTTGAAGTTGGAAAGTGATGCTTGTTCCCTTTGGCACTCCTCCTTGCCATCTCCTCTCCTCCCACCTCCCCACTCCCCCACTTAGAGTTCAAAGACATGGGGACAGGAAATGGGATGACAGGCAGAACAGGCCAGGAGTTGGTAGGATTCATTTTAACCAACTGATTAGTCTTTCCTTGCTCTTCTCCTTGACCCGTCAGCTGATCTGCCTGCACCTGAAGGCCTGTCCTCTGCTATGGGGGCTGCTTAGACGCCTCCCTGACCCCTGACACCTTGTTACCAACCACGTCCTTCCAGTGCAAGGAAACTGAGGGCCGGGGAAGGGATGTGATTGTAAACACCCATGCCTCCTGCCTTCTTCCCTCCCTCCCTTCCTTCTTCCCTCCCTTCCTTCCTTCCTTCCTTCCTCCCATATCTGGCCCCTGCCCATCCTTCCAGTCATTTCCCACCTCAACCCTCCAACCCCCAGTCTTTCCTTCCAAGCCATGAATCTCAGCGTTTATTCTACCGTAGATCTCTGCAGGCATAATTCTCTCTCAGACCCCTGTCCTGCATGTTTTTCCTTGGCCTGTTGATCTTCTTCGTGTTTTAATTCCCCTAGCTTATGTCTGGAGACACCCAACACAGTGTCTGGCTCGGAGCAAATTGTCATTTCTTGAATGAATAAAGGCCTGCAGACCTTACCTTCATTTTCTAAGTGTGGAATACTGTAACTTTGCTAGTGATCGAGCAGAAAATAGATTATATTCTTTCATAGTCCTGCTTCAGTTGCTAGGCAACTCTTTTTGACTACAAGCATGCTGATCTTTTAATGTCTGTAGTCATTTGATTTTTTTTAGTCACCCTTGATGTATTTTGTGGATATATCTATCAATTCTAATCAGATCATAGTTGTTTTCACTTGCTATGGGAATTTTGCTGACGATTCTTAGAGGTCTTTTGGAGGTGCCATTGATGGGATATAAATGCCAAAGACCCTTTAAGTGGCTTACACAACAGGAAATATATCACACATGATAGGATATTGGAGGTATGGTGGTTCCAAAGTTAGCTACTTTGGGGGCTTAACATCACTGTCTCGGAGCCCTTTGCCCCCTGCCCCATCCTGTGGTTAGCAGGTGGTATTACTTAACCAACTGCCAGGAACAGACAATGAAAGGAGGTGGGGGTCTAGTGGCTTGTCATCCCCTCATTGGGAGAATTGCCACTCCTGTATAAAATGCTGAAACTTCACTTTCCACATCTTTGGCATCACTCTTGCTGACTATCCTCCACATCTCCTCATCATAGCTTTGTGTGTTTGCACTTTACCAATGGGTTAATGATTTGGGCTGGCTCTGTGACCTTTATAATAAAATGTCTCCAGTCATCTCTCTTCTCTTTAAGAACATGTCTTGAGGAATCATGTATCATTTCCCCCAACACACGTAGAAAATCTGTTTTTATTTGGCTGTCAACTAATTGATACTGGCTTCAGGTAAGGCTTGATCTAGTGGTGAGATTTTTCCAACCAGCTGTTCCCTACAATGTCTGCATCATTCTAATGCAAACTCCCCTTATAATTGCATGTGGGCTAACACCAGCCACATTGCTCCCCCTCAACCGTAATTCCCTCCAATTGGGCTAGTTGGGGTTCCACAGCCATCTTTGGACCAGTGCTACACAGGGGAAATGAGTAAGTGGCAGATGGGACCCATGTTATCCAAACATAGGTCTGCTGCAGCTCAGGAGACATATGACATGGCTTCTGAGATGTCAGCCAACAAAGTCCACAGCAAGTGTTTGTAGAAATCATTAGCCATAAAGAAATATTTAGAGTGGTAAGAGCCTTGAGTATTGAGGGGCTGCCATGAACCAGGTGTTTTTCCTAAATCCTGTTAGTACTCACAAGAGTTCTGTGTGATCAGTTATAGTCACCTCCATTTTACCAGCTCAAGGCAGTAAGGCTCAGAGATCATGTAATTTGTCCTGGACCAGGTAGCTTTGGAGTTGTGGAGATGGGATTCAGATGCAGGTCTTACTACAAAGCCTCTGCTGCTTGGTCCACACTAGATGGTATTTGGGTGCCAACACCACTGGAGGGTGTTAAGACGTAGGGTGCTTTTATGCTGTCCGTGGCAAGACTGCACAGAGTAACTTCAGAGGAGGAGTTAGGAATCTAGAGTTCAAATGCTGGTGTGGCCACGGGAGGATACTCGACATTTGGAAGACTGGTCTTCCAAGTTCTCCAGCTCCAAAATTATGTGGTGGTAATTTCTGTGCAAAGATATATGAATGATGCAATGCAATTGCTGTGTATTTTTACTTTTGGCCCATGATTTGCCCAATTTTTACTGTTTGAAATATAATTTTCTTTGGATTAAAGATCATTAAAGCAAATTATATTGTTCTCTTCAATGTTTCCTGTGTTAGTGTTAAAGTTTTATTATTTTTTTAAACAGACTAAATGCATTCAAGTTTAGCCTCTGGTGTTACCAGAACATCTTATACCGTGCTTAATAAACTGCTTTGACTTTTTTTTTTTTTTTTTTGGTCCTTGAAAGGGAGCACCATTTCTGGCAGTGCCATAATGCCTGGTCAATGTCTGGGGTGGATGGAGTAAACTCTCCTTCCATCCCCCTGCTCCAAATATCCGTGTAATATATTGTCCTTGGATAGAGGACATAGCAGATATTAAATTGATAAGAATAGATACGGTACTGGATCTTAGCCAAAAGGCTGAGAATCAATGCTTTGACAAATTTTTTGCTAAAAATTCCGTGCAGCTTTACATGTTTAGTGGCTTTGGAGAGAATAGAAACATGAGAATTCATCTGTGTAAATCTTATTTGAGCTGAAGACCAGGACCTACAAAGGAAATGTGCAAGGAGCTGGTAAAATGTTAATTAACTAAAATTGAGAATCTGAAATATCTTTTCACTGACTTCAGATACGTAATATATGTGATCATGCTAAGTCTGGAATGACTCCCAGAGTTGTAACCCAGTAGATATTTTATAGACATAAAATATGTTGAAGCTTTTGGAAAAAATATATATATTTATTACCTCTGAATCTTCTCTAGGACATGACAGAACAGTACCCATAACCCAGAATGTCTATAGACTATACTTAAGTGGACACACGTATTCTGGGCCATCAGTATTTTATCACCCATCATTCTAGGTTGTTGTTGTATGTCTCTTGCCTTAAAATACCTTCTCTTACAGTGGAAAAGACTATGAGAGGTAAACCGCATGAAAACGTGCGGTGTGTGTTGTGTGATGGGAGGCACGCTTTGGCACACTCTTTTGCATCCTGTCTTGTGTTTTTAGCTGCAACCCTGGTCTTTGTTTCTTCTTTTTGCTCTGGTAGATATTGAGCCTATAATAGGAGCCATGCTTTGCTGATAATCCTGGGAGGTAGGTGCAAGAGATGAGACACTGACTCCCAGAGTAACTCTTTGACAAAGTCTTAAATATTATTACATCTCCAGTACTTTAAGACATGACTGGACCAAAATTCAAGAGAAAATATGGAAGCAAATGTTAAGATTTTGTATCTAGGACAAGTGACAGAATTTGGGGCCAGTGGTCATATGGTCCAATCCTGGAAGCCTCCCTAGGTCTCAGGGTAAATCATCAGAGCTGGGTTGTGGTGCTTTCTTGGGTGAAACGGGCAATGCCATGAGCAAACCTTTTAGGACACAGCCGAGAATCATAGACTTTCCTAAGAACCAAGAGATGACCCAACCAGCTTTCCAATTTACAGATGAGGAAACCGAGATCCCCAGAGGTGAAAGAGTTTGCCAAAGATGCTATCACAAGGTAATCGCAGAACTGGGATAAGACCTCAGGCGAGATCCTATAACATGGTGCATTAATGTGTGTGTGTGTGCGTGTGTGTGTGTGTGTGTGTGTGGTGTGTGAGTGTGTGTGCGCACGCGCACGCGCACGTGCGTATGCGTGCGCAAGTTTGTGTGCATGCATGTGCATGTGGTTTTTGCACTCAAGTTGTATGTGATTGCCAGGGAAAGTTGGGGAGACCAGCTTTTAAGGGCATTCACACTTTTGCTTGCAGAACCCAAATGATGCTCTGCCATCTGTTCTGCGAGCCTGGAAGGCTTGCTGGCTTAGGAGAAAAGCAGTGCCCTCTAATTTAAATTTCACATCTTTTACTTCTGTGGCTTTAAGTTACTGTAGAAAAGGGTTGTAGCGCAGAAAAATCAGGAAGACAGCAAACAATTGTCCAGGTTTCCTAGTGTAAGAATGTGTCCTGGGCTGGGAGGCTCCCCAGAGGGAACAGATGGAATCATTGACATCGCAGAATCTGTCTCATCAGTCCGATGCCCTCGTGTCATGATGAGTGTGGTGGTGGTTTCACCATGCTCAGATGAGGAAGTTGCTAAGGAACTTTTAGGAATTGGTTTCTGGTGACCAGCAAGTGGCAAGGATCTGCACCTAGACCCTCCTGAACGCAAAACCATGCTCTTCACCTGCTCTTCTGTTTAATTCCAGCTCTCTGTATATCCATCACTGAGATATGTCTGGGTGTGATCAGTTTTGATGTGGGTTGAAACTGCTCGGGGCTGAAGAGGCTAGCTTGTCAGGGCTGACCTCTTCAGGACCGGGCGATGCTAGCGAGAACACCTTTTCCTACTGTGACTGTTCCGGTGGCGGCCAGTGAGTGCTGTACCTTGGTGTCCCCCGTGCATTCCTGGGCTTGTTCTTGCTCCTTCTTCTGGTGCGAAGAGCCCCAAGGTGGAAAGGTGAGCCGGCTGGAGTGGCTGGGCTTGCAGGCCACCAGTGTCCCGGTATTCCCCGAGTGGGCTCCTCTGGTTGCCTCCCAATGCCTGTTATAAGTCCATCTCAAGTTCCCTGAGGTCCTTTGTAGATGAGAAGGAGTTTCCATTGCCTGCCTGGTGGGTGCATGCATTCTGAAGCCAGGTGTGTCCCCACAGCAATCAAAGAGACCAAAGAAGCTTTGTTGAACATGAACACCACCTTAAAGGAGCTGAAGAGGTCAACGACACAACTCAACACCAGCCTCAGTGACGTGAAAAGGAATGTAGAACAGTCACTCAGTGACCCCATGTGCTCTGTCCCGCCAGTGGCTACCACCTGCAACAACATCAGAATGTCTCTCAGCCAACTGGAGGACAGTATCAACCTGGGTGAGGTGAGGAGGTGACCTTGGTACAGGGCGGTGCTACTGGGACCCCCGTCAGATGCATGGTGGCCTGGGGCTCTCTTGGCCCCTGACTGCCACATCAGCACGGCTGTAGCCAGGGAGAAGGAATAATGGGAAACCACTTCCTAAGTGTTCTCTGCAGTTGATTTAGTAGAACCTACCAGAATGAATTCAGCTTTAAAAAGAAAAAAGGAAGCAGAATGTGTTTTGTAGACCTTTAAAAATTAAAATATCTCAAATGAGATGCTTAGTATATTAACAAAGTATGCCTAAATATAAGTCCCCATATTCCAAAGAGAAAATTAAGGGGGAAAAGAAAGAATTTGGAGCAACTTGAATATATAAAGTCCTGAGATATAGATAAAATAATCATGTCTCCTTATGATTTTTAATATATCAAGATGGTGGTATATACACACCACCTTTTTTTATAAAATAATATTTTAACATGACTATACTGTTCTCACCTTTCTACCTTATGGGTCAACAGCGTGCAGACTCTTGACTTTCAGTCTCAGTGTGTATGTATGAATTTGCATATCACTGGGGTCAACACTACATGGTTTTTCAGAGGCTGGGATCTTCCCTTGCATTTAAATTGGTGACTTTTTATTTTGATGTCCTTTCAAACATGCAGAACATTTGCAAGAATGGTACAAGGAGCTCCTGTCTACATCCTTTCCCCAGACACACCAATTGCCAGCTTTTGCTCCATTTGCTTCATCATATTTTATCTATTTATCAATCTGTGTATCTACCAACTACTTATATTGTCATTTATATGTATAAAATACTATGCATTTTGTGTTTTTTTTCAATCACTTGTTAGTGAGTTGCAGACTATGTCCTCTTATCCCTAAATATTTTAGTGCATTTCCTAACCGTACACAGCCTTTATTATATGGTTCTCAAAATTAGGACACATAATGCTGACCCAATATGACCATCTAGTCAATGGTTGACATTCAAATTTTGCTGATCTTCCTAAGAAACTGGCTGTACAGCTGTTTTTCTTTCTCCAGTTGAAGGGCCAGTTCAGGGTCATACGTCTTTCGTTGTCATGTCTGTTTAGTTCCTTCAATCTGTGACAGTCCCCTGCCCGTCATCTTCTTTTTTGACATTGACATTTTTTAAGACTATGGGCCATTTATTTTATAGAAGGACCTTCAATTTAAGTTTATTTAGCGTGCCATCACGATTAGATTTGGGTCATGCATACTTGCTGGGGATATCCCAAGAGTGATATTGTGTCCTTCCTGGTACATCAGGTCAGGAGGTCCACGATGTTTGTCCCAGACTTGGCGAGAGATAGGACAACTTTAAATCCATGTACAGTGTTGTAAAGGAAAAATGTTTTCCAGGCCACTCACCAGCCTGATCTTTGGCTCTCCTGCTTTTAAACACATTCTTAAAAAATGTGTTCACTCTTTATTGAACAATATTCAGTACCTGAAATTGGGAGATCACACATTTTTGATCTGTGCTAACTTTCTTTCCCTATTTTTTGCTAACCACAAAGGAGCCCTCCAAACTTACTGCACGTAGAGGCCACTCTGAGCTAAATGTCTTTTTCCCCCAACGATGTTCTGTTGTTCAAAAGAAACTTAAATCATACCCTATAATATAGAGACTTGGGGAGTTGGATATAAGATGACTCTCTTTTTTATGACAAATAATGTTGGGAGTAGCCACTTTGCCTTATTTTTTGTTTTATAAATTTTCAGCTCCCATCTTTGGATCAGCAAATTGATAATATTAATGATGTTCTTCAGACAGATTTGTCCAGCCTGGTCCAGCAGGTATGTTGTTTGGGAAAAAAAAAATAATTACAGTGGTTTGTTTTACATCATGATAAAGGGTAGACTAGTGCATAAGAAAAGAGATAATCGCCAAAAAAAAAAAAAAAAAAAACTAAAATTTTGGAAAGGGGATTACCAAGAAGGGTCTTAACTATTATCCTCCAGGTAATTTTGCTCATTGCATTTCAAGAAATGTGTTAAGCATCCGTTGTGTGCAAAGCACCATGTAGAGATAAAAAGTAAAAGATGATCTCACCTTCCTGGGACTCTGAATTTGGTGGGGGGTAGTGCTGAACCCCATAGTGACTCTGACACGAGGTGCCCTCCCACTCTGCGTGAGTCATCCCTGTCACTTCGTCTCCTCCACTTTCCGCACATTCGCACATGCTGTGGGCTATGCGTGCCACTCTCTCCTCTGCCCAGCCACTTATGCTTCTAAGTACTAACTACTTAAAACAGTCTATTTCACTTTCTCTAAGATAGATTTATTTAAATGAGAGACAGTGAGAGTGTGCAAGCAGGTGGGGGAGAGGCAAAGGGAGAGGGAGAGAGAGAACCTCAAGCAGACTCCCCGCTGAGTGCAAAGTCCAATCTGGGGCTCTATCTCATGACCCTGAGATCATGACTGGAGCCAAAATCAAGAGTTGGAGGCTTAATCAACTGAACCACCCACACGCCCCCACTGTCACATACTTAATGGGCCTTTCCTGGGCATCTTGACCGAGTCACACCCTTTTTAATGCATTCTTACAGCACGACAGATATTCGTTGCTAAAGTCCTCATACCTATAATTATTTCTTTAATGTGTCTGGTCCCACTGGAGTGTAAACCCTAAAACTGGCAGGGGCTATGTTGGTCTAGAACATCATCATTTCCCTGATAGTCTACCAATCATTGCTCTTTATTCAACCTACATTTTGAGCACACTATAAGTATTTTTTTGTAGATTATACTTCAATAAGCGTGCCGTGGGCCTGCAGAAAAAGGAGGGAATAGTGGTATTCTTGACTCTTTTAGCACGAGTATAAAAAGGTCGTCAGATGATCTGTTAAGCACTCATCTACTAAGTGTCACCTTAAGTCATTAGGAAGCCCTGGTCTTTGTGTCCTGGTGTCCCTTCATTCGTTAAGTCCAGGAGATCTGTAAAGCCCCTTCTGGCATAAAACCTCTTTCAGTGGGTGACGTCCACAAATCTAAAGGCGGATAAATGCAGAGGGTCAGGTGGACACTCATCCAAACACCTGTGCGCCGCTGGCTTTAGTCACCGTTGAGGAAACAGAAGTGGTAGCTGCTCTTTTTCCAGCATCGATGTTACCAGGCTAAACTGGAAACTTGTTGGCACCATCAATCTTACAAAGTCTGTAACTCAGAACGGACTGCTGTGAGAGCCTGTCATAGGCCAGGTGACTTCTCAAGAGAAACTTACTTCTCACAGTTATGGCATCGGGAAGTCCAAGATCAGGGGGTCAGCACGACCGAGTTGTGGTGAGAAACCCCTCCAGCTTGGAGACAGCCGTTTTCTTGTTGTATCTTCACATGGTGGAGAGAGCTGTCTGGGGTCCCCTTTATAAAGGTACTAATTCCATGCATGAGGCTTCACTCTCATGATCTAATCACCTCTGGAAGGCCCCACCTCCTAATACCGACCGTCGCTCGTGTAGGGGGTTAGGATTTCAGGGTGTGATGCCAGGGATGGGAGGCAGGGGTACCCAGACATTGAGTCCATAGCAAGCTGTAATTGATACAATGTTCCCCAGCAGGTGCTAAAAACACCAGCAGACAGCTAAGAAGCACACAGTGAAGCCCTTCCGGAGAAAACACTGTCTGTTCAGTTGAGTTATTTGGAAATAATGACACCTTCTTGTCCCAGATTTAGCCCCCAAACGACATAGCTTGGAGTGGCTTGTTTTTGTTTTCACTTCAGCTTCATTAAAAGCTGTGTGTTGGGGGGCGCCTGGGTGGCTCAGTTGGTTAAGCAACTGCCTTCGGCTCTGGTCATGATCCTGGAGACCCAAGATCAAGTCCCACATTGGGCTCCCTGCTCGGTGGGAAGCCTGCTTCTCCCTCTCTCACTCCTCCTGCTTGTGTTCCCTCTCTGGCTGTGTTTCTCTCTGTCAAATAAAAAAAAACTTAAAAAAAAAAAAAAAAAAAAAGCTGTGTGTTGGGTGAGAATAGATCCCCAGTCCCCCAGTCTTACTTCCTAATTGCTTTGGAAAATATGACTCTGGTTTGGGAAACTCACGTTCTACCTGCACATGGAACGTTGCACAGATCAGGGCTTCTCAGCCTCAGCCCTGTCTTTGCTGTTGAAGATTCTCTGGTGGGGGCTGACCCATGCCTTGCAGGGTGTTTATGAGAACCCTGGGTCCCTGCTACACAGCAACAAAGCTGTGATAAACAAAAGGTCTCTAGACATTGCCAAGTGTCCCCTGGAGGACAGAATCGCCCTAGATTGAGAAACGCTAGTACAGATCACATGAGTTAACATGAGTTTAAAAGCAGAAAATTTTATCAAGGTCTTTGATCGATACAATTTATTATTTTTTAATATTTTTATTCATTTTTTGACATAGAGAGACATAGCGTGAAAGAGAATACAAGCAGGGGGAGTGGGAGAAGAGCAGGAAGTCCCGATGCGGGACTTGATCCCAGAACCCTGGGATCATGACCCAACCGAAGGCAGATGCCCAGTGACTGAGCCACCCAGGCGACCTGATGGATACAATTTAAAGAGAAAGTCCTCTGCAAAGGGGAATTTTTTTGGTAGTCTTTTAATGACCATATAGTGATGATTTCGGCCTACAGATGACTGTTAGCATTTTTATTTTGCTTCTCTCCTCCTCTCCTTCTGAAATCCAGCTGAAAACTGAATCTTCGTTAATTGCCCTTCTCTTTACTACATGTATCAGTTTACTTTGACCTATTTTCTAGGGCTATAAATCTTTTAATGACATTCCCGAGATGGTGCAGAATCAGACCACAAACATCATATCAGGTGAGACTCCGAGTTTGAAGTCATTCTGTTTCTCTCTTTGCTAAGAATTAAGTGATTAGCACACACACACAAAATGTATTATTAAGAGACGTTATTTTTTTCTCTCTTAAAAAAAATTCTCTCACTGATCAGGAAGATTAAATGAGTATCAGAGCTTTTTAATTATGCCACTTCATACAGCGACTTCGATTTTAAGAAATGATGATCCTGTTGAACTCTGATTAACATTGTCCTGCTGGCCAGAGGCAGCAAGATCTAGGGTCACACTCTAGTGACCAGACCTCATCCTAAGCTGTCAGAGCCAGAGACAGCTGTGGTTAAACTATGACGGTCACATTTTGATTGGTTTCCCTGGGGAAAAACTGTAGATTATTATATTAAAAAAAAAAGAAAAGAAAAGAAACCCTTCATTTTTTTTTCCCCAGGAATACTATGTATAAGGATTTATTTTTGTCTTTTTAAGAAAATGTCCATCTGATTTTTGATGCTTCTATAATGGTATCTAGGCTCTTAAGGTTGCTTAGGATTTTTGGAGGAGCGGGACTGATATTGAGGGAATTCTCCTAGTCTTAAATGATTGAATCACGTTGTATTCAGGTCACGGTATTTGGGGTGAATGTACAAAGAAAGAGTGGGGTACACAGTTCTTTGTGCAGCAATGGGAATAGACGGGGGTTATTTGCTTAAAGAAGAAGCCTCTGAAGCTATGTGAGATTTTCTTCTTTTAAATCATCTTCTCCCTGCTTCTTTTTATCTCTTGACCAAGTGGTTTTAAAATGTTGTGTTAGAGGACTTTGATTTTTTTTTTCCCCTAATAGTGTTCTTTCAACCCTTTAAGACTTTGGGTAAAAAAAAAGTATTTTATCCTATCACACTGCTCTTTTGATGTTTTCTGGTTTCCTTTTTGTTTCACCTAAGATTCTACTTTAAAATATTATGAGATTAAAGGCAAAGTTCACACTTTCCTATACTAGCATCTGAAGGCTAACACACACTGTACGTCTGATAGCCACCTGCTTACTAATTTCTGTCTTTACTTTTTTTTTTTTTTTTGGTTCCCCTTTCCTGGACCTCTTCTGCCAATACGTGCAGCCCTCCCTTGTAAGTCTGGCAAAGCAAGGTGTGCAGTATGCGTGAGCGAGGCCCATTGCACACTGTCATTGCCTCAGCACAAGCCAGAGTTTTCCCAGGTCTGGGCGAGTATCAATCACTCCATTCACCTGAATATCAATGGCTTATTTTAAGGTCCTTCCAACAGAAATAAGAACCCTTAGCTCCCATGTTTTGATCATTCGGTCCTACCCCCCATGCATAGTTTGAGTGCCTACTGTGTGCCAGGCTCTGCTGGGCTCTGGGATGGGAGATGGCTAAAGCCTGATGCCCGCCTTGCTCTTCAGCTGGGCATGTACACAGATGTCATTTACCACACTCTGGTAACATAACAAGGGATTAGCAAGGGGTCCAAGGTGGGAAAGAGTAGTGGAAGGCTTCCTGGAGGAAGCAACATCTAAACTGGGGCCTGAGAGAAGTATCTGGGAAGAGAGGATACCAGCCCAGTACAGAGTCACCTAGTTATCAAGGCTGGGGAGCTGTGTCGTAGGAGGCAGGACAGCCTGAAGAGCAGGAGGAACCTGATTCTGAGTTGAGGGAACTGTTCATAGGGGAGGAATAGTCTGCATCCCACATCTCTCCAATTCCTGGAAATCCAGAGTTAAAGAAGAGACCCACCAAGTCAGCTTGTTGAAGACCCTGGGGCCTTCAGGTACATGTGGAGGACAATGGAGCCACTGTGGCAGTCCCCTCCTAGGAGCTCTGTGTGACCAACACCCTTTGAAAAAAGGTTCTCACCATTTTATGTCATTGCCTTCTGATTCATGCTACCATCTACCCAAAGTTCACCAGGAGTCCTGGGATCACATTGTGAGAGCAGCTAGTCTTATCTCTGCTACTGCAAAGAGATTGCTCTCCCTTTTCAGGATCAGTGGACATTTAACTGATTAGCATGTTTTTAGTACACCCATGTCAAGAATCACTGTGGAGAGCACCCACTTCAGACCTGTGTGAGCACTAGATTAGATGACGTCTGTGTCCTGGGTAGCTCTGACCCCAGGACCCATCACAATGGACAAACCCTCTCCAGAAAATTAGAACTTACCTTCTCTCGGAAAGGTTAGGATGGATGTTAATAGAAACTCTTTGACCACTGAATATCTTGCTATCTGTAGGAGAGACACAGGTGTGCTTTAACACAATCTCAATTTGTAGGAGTCAAATCACATTTTAACCAAAACGTTGCCTGGGGTCATTTGTTCAAAAAATTGTTCCTGGAGAATTACTGTGTTCCTGAATGCTATTCCTTATTAAATTATTTTTCCAAAATCATTTAATGGAACCTATGGAGTTAGACAAACCTGGGGTTCAATTCCATTTCTAGTGCTTTCTGGGAAAAAGAAAAAGATCTTTGGGGAAGTAATCTAACCTCCATGGGCCTCAGGGTCACTTAATAAAATAGGAAGAAGAATATCTCTCTCAGTGGAATAAATGACTTAACGTTTCGAAAAGTGCCTGGTCCATGGTAGGCACACCATAGGCTTAGTCACCAGCTTCATTTACTTTTCTAGTGAAATGAGCAGCAGAAGAAAACTCTGGCTTGACTTCAGGACCATGTCATTAAAGTCAGCGCCCATAGCTTGCTGTTCTGTGAAGTAATTGCTCTTTAATGGTCTTGGCTACATTCGTGCTGTTGTAAAACCTTTCCATGTTTGAAACACACGCATAACATGGGGAAAACTTAAAGGGGTTGAAGCTTTTCATTTGGGTTCTAAAACAGAGTTTCTGTTTCCCTTAGGTTTGAAAATGCATAACCTGAGTATCTTTGTTTTCAGACATCAAAAGTACCTTGAATTCCCTTGGTTCAAATATTGAAAATATAGGCGAGCAGATTCCGATTCAAGATCAGCTGTCCCATTTCATGGGTTACATTAATGACACTGAAACTTACATCTACCGAAATTTGCCCACGTTGGAGGAGTATGATTCCTACAGGTGAGTCCCCCCTCCCCCGGACCTAGCAAGCTAGGGGGTGAACCTAGCTCTAGAGCAGTGTAGAAATCAGACTTGATAACCGGGATCGTCTTGTGAAAGAAGATTGTACAAAGAGCGTGTAACCTGGTATGTGTTAACCCTAGTTTATGTCTACTTAATAAGTTGGACTGCTGGCTTTGGCAGAACGTATAGTAAAATTGGAATGACACAAGGAAGATTAACATGACCCCTGCACAAGGATGGCATGCAGATCATGAAGTATCGTGTACATTTTAAAAAACTGAAGCCTGGAACTTCTTGAGCCAAACAGTCAATAATTTGCATTTCTCACGTCATTAATGGCTTCTAGAATCCTAGTTATAACTATCTATTGTTTGTAAAAGGATTTGAAAGCCTATAAAGGAATTAAGGAGGGCATTTGGATAATATTCTTCTTTTCATTGGCTTATAAAATCAATCGTCAAGGTCGGTTCTTAGAGAAAGAACATTCCCGAAATGAGTGAATTACTAGAGAGCTCAGGTGGGCAGGTGTGGTCCGCGGCTGTGGATTGCCCCGTTAGAAAATGTTAGGCAGTGGGGCCGGCCTTGGGGACGACAGTAGACATCCCCGGCAGGAGCTCTAAGGAGTGCTGGACCTACAGACATGAGTACTTCAGGGACCATGTGAGGTGTAAGATGGGTTCTCCCCTCTGAGAGTCTCAGCCCCACTACCTGTCACGTTGAGAATCATTCAGACTCACGGAGATCCCAGAGACTTCCATCCCTGTACGGGATATTTATTGTGCCAGAACCCAAGATAAATAATAAAATGATGGCAATAATTGCTAGCGATTCAGGAGCAGTTAGGGCCTGCCCTCCAAAGAGCTGTACGCATGACATCTCATTTAATACTCCAAAACAAACAAACAACAGAACAAAAACAAAAAACTGCAGGGTTCCGTTCTATTTGTAACCTTGTTTCATAGATGAGGAACTTGAGGCTCAGGGGAGTGGAATGACCTTCACAAGGTCAATGGCGATGTATGCCCACATCTGACTATGCTCTCAATTACTGCCCTGTAGTCAGTTAGCTCTTTCCCTGCCGTGAGGCTAGGTCACTCCAGCAGGTGTCAGAACAAACATAAGACTGACCCTTTCTCAAAGCGTTTACAATCTCATCAGAGGTTAGAGTTTTATGAATGGAAAGAATGATTACAATTATCTGTCTACACATTGGGTCCCCTGCCCTGAGGACTAGAGGCTTATTTTTAAAAGAAATTTAACCAAGCAGGCGACGCACGCATTAACCGTAAAAAGACTTCCGAGGCCAGGATCCGTGACTTATTGGATTTGGCGTCACCACTATGCGGAAACAAATAGCCAAAGAGTGGGTGCAGGCGGCTTTTACAATTATTGAGATTGCTCTTAATTTAATGAAAAGTTTCAGTGGCAGCTTTTGTCGCAGAAGTAAATACTTTATTTTTTAGTGTTTTAATGGTTGGGAAAAATTTCTACCCTTAAATGCTCCTCGGCTGCTGGAAAATGTTGTTGTACATTCCGGGAATGCCAGGAAGACCTAATTGAGGACCGACCCATTATCCTAAAATGTCTCACAGGACCATTACAAAATTAAGATTTGCATTCTGCAGGCACTTGATTTAGGATGCTGGTAAATTCTAAAATATTCAGTGCACTCCCCCGTGTAGAGTTTCTGATTCACTAAAGAGCACAATGCCCCTGCCCCAATTATTCCTGCCACCCCAAAGCATTTTAGAGAAAGACCAGGGAGAAGAACCTGATATTTCTTTATTTGTTGTCTCATTGTGATCTGTCCGCATCTCCTCATCACTCTAATAAGTGCTTACTGCCTCAGGAACCTTGACAGTACTTATCGGTCTGAAGGGGTACGGTTATCAGTAGTAGCTTTGGAGAACTTGAGTAAACCCTGCCTACAAGCCTCATGGAAATGAAGCAAAGGAAGGAAGCATTAATCTCCTGACCAATGAGCGAGACAGAGCTCTTCAAAACCAAGATAAAAATTAAGGTTTCCTGATGGTTGGGTTGGAGGACTAGGGTTGGGAAGGGGTCTTGTCACTACAGTGTCACTCTCTGAGGCATTGATGGGGGGATTGGATATCTGATTGCCCTGTGTTCCTCAGATGCTCCAGCCCTGGCCCAAGAGCTTTTATGTTATGACGATGTTAACCTCTTTTATGTACAATATCACTGTGCTTTGCTTGCTTCACCAGGTGGCTGGGTGGCCTGGTGGTCTGCTGTGTACTGACACTCGTGGTGGTTTTTTATTACCTGGGCTTGATGTGTGGCACGTGTGGCTATGACCGCCATGCCACCCCGACCAGACGAGGCTGCATCTCGAACACCGGGGGCATCTTCCTCATGGTGTGAGTGTTTGCTTTTCCTTGCCATGTGGTGGTGGTGGGGCGGGGGTGGAAGTGCAGGAAGAAAGCAGATGGCATGAAGCCAGTGGCCTCTGAGCTTACTTCTGGGTTCCAGTGGAGTGGGCGTCCTGGTGTGTTCATACTTCTGTCAGTGTGGGAAATCCCACCATGCATAAAAAGTAAAAGAAAACTCTAAATTATTAGCCTTTTTATAGAAAAGCATAAACAGTGTCTGCATATGGTGGGCTCCTCTATAGCGAAATTATTTCTAAGCTTGCCATCTTGATTCCCATTGTATTTTCTCTCTCTCCTTCCATCGTTTCCCCCCTCCATCCATCCATTTATTCACCAGAAACTTTCTGAGGATTGTTCTGGTCTTAGACACTGTTCTCTGTGGTCAGCAGTATCGTTAGCTTGTTTACTTTGAAACTCTGGAAACTTGATTTAGCAAAGAGATTGCCGACTCAGCACCCTTAGGATTTAGACACGAAACCTAAGTCAGTGATAAGAGCAGTCGTGGGGTACCAGTGACAAGCAGTTGTGCCTGCTTCCAAGACATTCATATCCAAGTTCATGGTTTTGAAACAAACAAGCAAGCAAAAAACCCTTATTCTATCAGGGTGGGACAAAGCATGCGGGGCTTGAGCTGACTGTGACTGCAGATGGGGCCAGAAATGCCACGTAGGAGGCAGAGATAGAAGCTTTGCGTGTGCCCTGAGAGGAAGCTATGTGGCTTCCAAGCTGACATATTCTTTTCCAGCTCGAACCTCAAGAATCAAGGGCTTGAGCATGATGCTGCACAAGAGGAAGGTAAAGGTTTAGAAGTCCCTGGAACAATGGAGACTCAAAACCTCAGCCTTGCTCTCTCGTCTCAGCTTACGTCACTAGTACCAGGCTGGGAGAAGCAGGCAAGCAAGTGTCCTGCATTAATGTGCTTTTCCAAACATTGGATGGCTACAATGATTAATCAGGCTGATGAGCCATGGTAGTATGGCCTTTCCATCAAACCTGTAACCTCCTGAATCGTACAAACCTTTTTCAGCATTAACACAGCACAAGAGTCTTTTGGGGTTTTTGGTTTTTTGGTGGTGGTGGTGGTGCAAAAAAGGTGGGTTTTTTTTTGTTTTGTTCTGTTTTAAAAGTCATATTCATTAGAGAAAAAGAGAGCACACAAGCAGGGGGACAGGCAGAGAGAGAGGGAGAAGCAGACTCCCCACTCACCTGGGATCACAACGTGGGGCTCAATTCCAGGACTTGAGCCAAAGGCAGACGCTTAACCATCTGAGCCACCCAGGCATCCCATAAAAAAGGTGGTTTTATTAAAGCATGAGGACAGAACCAGTGGGGGCAGAAATTGCTGCCCACAGACAAAATAGTCTTAAAAATATCCTTAAAGCTAACAACTTTAGAGTCTGCCAAAATTGCACAAAACTGAACAGAGCTCCATGCATGGAAAAACCTATTTGCTCCATACATGTACACAGTTACAGAGAGAAAATGAGTTTAATGTTCAGATTTTACTAATCCTGGTACTTGGCTGTTTTGTCAGTGTTTCGATGGTGAATCTGTAGATCCCATCCTTTGAACTGCTTGATGGTAGGGAGTACATTGCTCTGAACAGGTGTATTTATCGTAACATTCCTTTAAACATTTTTAAGGGGCAAACCCAAAATATGTGCTATCTAGTTCCAAAATAAAAAGAAGCAGGGGAGTCATGAGCCATTGGAAGGAAGCTAAAATTACTTCAGTTTTGGGTGTAATTCTCACCTCTGCAGACTAAGGAATCTGTAAAGAGACAAAGTCACCAGGAAGCCCAGGGCTTGGGAACAATGGGCTTTTTCATACCACAGGGAAAGGCTGGCCAGATGCATTTCAGTGTGTGTGCAGCCTGAAGGTGGCTGTGAGCTCTGTGGATGCCCACCACCCGGCATGGAATTCCCATTTGGCAGGCTCTTCGGTCTCTTGAGATATCCGGTAAACAACTGGATAATTGTAAAGGGGGAAGGTGATACAGGTGTAGTTGGTTTAGTCAAACCAATTAGAAGAATGTAATTTCCTCTTAAAAGCCATTTATTTGCCTGTAGGAACCATAAAGAGTCTATTTTGTTCAGTGTAACCACAAGACCACCCGTCCTTCAAAATGGTGACACCATCTGTTGAAGAACATGGGCTCTTCAAAAACCAGCCAAGAATCCCTATTCCCTCCCCGCCCCCCCCCAAGGGTCTCCTAGGGAAAGATCAGGGGGAAAGAGAGGCACAGAGCCCTGACTCTGCTCTGATCCTGTGTCTTTGGAGGGCCCAGGGAACACATTAGGGACCAGACGGGATATAGCAGGGAGCAGAGATCTGTCTCCAAGGCCCATGGACAACCTCCCCCAAGGAAAGGAAACCTCACCCAGGCAGCAAGAAAACCGTCTCTTGTACACAGGTGTCACAAGATGGGCCACACTGGTGGCAGGTCAGTGGTCATAAAGTGGCAGGGGCCCTAAAGACACAACAACCTCTTGGCCAAGTCATTCCCATTCTAGGGGATCTGTTTTAAGGACCCAACTACAGACAAAGCATCACAAGCAGTGTTTTTGCACATTTAGTTATTATTGTGGGGCGTCGGGTGGCTCAGTCATTAGGCATCTGCCTTTGGCTCAGGTCATGATCCCAAGGTCTTGGGCTCGAGCCCTGCATCAGGCTCCCTGCTCAGCAGGAAGACTGCTTCTCCCTCTTTCACTCCTTCTGCTTGTGTTCTCTCTCTGGCTATTTCTCTCTGTCAAATAAGTAAATTAAATCTTTAAAAACAAACAAACAAAAACCAAACATTTAGTTATAATCATGATGCACTGGGGATGACACAAATGTCAGCCACCAAGGAGTGGGAGATCCTGGGGTCACTGAGATGGAATGAGATTGGCTACCCTGCGTGGTTGACCAAAGTACTCAAGATGTTTGACTGGGGCTCCCAAAATTATGCGTATGTCATTCTCCTAACCGTGTAGGTCAGCAGTCAGCACACGTTTCTGTTAAGGTCTAGATGATGAATATTTTCACTTCTGGCCACAGACGGTCTTTGTTGCCTGTTATTTTTCTTGTGCTTGTTTTTTACTTCTCATCCTCCTCCTTCTTTACAACACTGTAAGCACACCTTAGCCATTCTTACCTGAGTGACAGGCCTTACGTAGTGGTCTGGGTTTTTTTCTAGACAGAGGCATATTTAGGAAAATAAAGGCTGGAAATGTTAACAGTAAGCTTTTGGGAGTAGCTGTGTTGGTTCTATGGAAGGTTTGGATGATTTTTATAGTGCTAAAGCCCACAGCTGCTCAGACATGTGGTTAAAACCATGATGACTGACTTGGGTTTCACATGTGTTCCCCTTCCTTATACGCTCTCTGGCTCCAAGGCCTTTTAGGTCGGGACACTCAGGCTGACAGAGGCCACTGCAATAACATATCCTGCTATTCATTTCAGGCAAACCAAGCAAATATTTGTAATCACACCTTAAGTGTGTCCACTGGGCAGAATCATGCCCTCAGGAAGGGAGGCTGTGTTTCTCAGTCCATCAGCTTACACGCTTCTGAGGGTCCTTCCTGTTCGTACCGGTGATGGTGCCATCATACGTGATGGTCTCGCTATTCCAACTGGACTGATTGAGTCGGCTCTGTCGGTGGGACCCCCAGTAACTGAGCACCCTAGAGAAAAGCCTCACAGTATGGCGTATTGGCATCCCTACAAAATTACAATCCCCGCCTCACATGGATCCTTCAGAGCCCTACAAGATTCTTCCTGTCTCACTTCCCCACTTCCTTTTTTTCCTTTCTTCTTTCCTTCCTTCCTTCTTCCCTCTCTCTCCTGCTCCCTCCCTCCCTCCAAAAGGCTTTTTCCATATATCCATCCTCCCCATTTTCCCCTTCTCTTAACAGAAGGCTTGGCCTCCTTCTTCTCAGGGAAAATAAAAGCCATCATACACCATCTCAAAGCTCCAGCGCCCCTGTATCCACTCACGTGCAGGGCCTCTTGCAGAGAGATGTCTCCCTTCTAGACTCATCCCACCTGCTCGTCCCATCCCTGAGGGTACGGTGGATCAGCCTTCCG
>PITA01012683.1:0-60866 GCA_004023965.1 Spilogale gracilis | reverse complement strand
TATTCTTTCACTGAATTATGAAACTAGTCTTCAAATTTCATTTTTAACCTTTTAAGGCAGAATACTTGTTAGCAAGTCATCCATAGCAATTAAATTAATGCTGAAAACATTAGAATGAGAACTAACTTAGATAGAAGGCATAAATGAGATTGACTTCAAACCTTGTAAGGATAACAACCATTTTAAAAACATTTTTTTAAAAACCTGAGAAATATGATTAAATTAAGAAAGTTCAAAGAACATCCAACTTGAGTGCTCGTTCTGTCATTGCATGTTTCAATTTTAATATAAATGCTAGGAAATTTTAATGCTCTTTACTTTTTACTGGAAAAAAAACAGCGTGTTACATTTAGAAGTTTTAATGTTTATCACCATCTGATGCTGTCATTGGAAGCAATTGCTACTTACACTCTTCTAAGAAGTGAGAATTACAATTTCTCTAACTGATGACAATGTAATTATTTCCTTTACTGTCAAAATAGAGGTGATTTCCCTTCCCCACACACATGATTACACATGCAAATTCAGGCTTATCTGAAATCTTATAAGCGTGTTGATGTCTGAATGTGAATGCACAAGATCACATGAACGATGAACCTTAGTGGGATGGAAACCCAAGTCTACAGCCATCTACCCTAAACTTATTTTTATCACCCCTTTTCCTGTAGGGACTCATACTTCAGCAACCACACAGCTTTCAACACAATGTCATATCATCTACAATATACAGCAACAACCACTACAAAAATAACTGGGGGAGGGGGTCACAGTGAATCTGAATGTCTCATTTAGAGGCTTAAATGACTTCATTAACTATTCATTAGCATGTGCAAAAATCAGGCTTTCAGAAAAACACAAGACCTTCACAAGATATATGCTATGCCATGCCATGAACACTGGCTTTAGGAGAATAGTGTCCTACCTGGTCTTTCATCTGTTGTACAGAAGTCTGAAGGTTTAGAATCTGACTGAAGAGCGGGCTCTGCAAGACTGACTTGAGGAGGTTTAATTTGTCCTCATTGGCTCCGTCTCCGCGTTCTCGCAGCTTGGCTTGCAAGCGCTCCGCTGCCTGCAGGGCTCGATTTTTGTCTAAACCGAAGAGCAGCATTGGTTGTGAATAGGATTCAAAAGACTGGTGCTAACTGGTGAAACCATACACACATAACAACCCCGCTCACTAGAAATCCTAAAACTGTTCCTTTCGAGAGCATAAAATTGACTCAGAGAAAAACGGACTGCAACACGTCCCTTAGGAATATTTAGGAATATGCCCCTCAGACCTTTAAGTCTCTGGCCAGAGTCGGTCTGAAAGCAGAGAAGTGGGTATAGTACACGCCGCAAGCAGCTGACTGTTGCTCCGGCTTCGACGGGGTACATCAGAATTCCAGCTCCAGCTGTCAACTCTAAAAACCACTGAACACCACACACTTCATAATCTTGCAAATGCTGATATTTTCACTTTCTCAAAAATTTTATTTATATTTTAAAAAATTAGAAATATAACTCATTAATAATTGGATGCAGCGATGTCACAGATGAGTCATAGCATCAAAAGACAACAATTTCATACATTAAAGAACATTCTATATTTGACACACACTTGAAAATATATCACAGTATACAACCTTTCAAAAACACTTAGTACTTTGTCTTTCCCCCAAATTAAATGCATGTCTATGTATGCATCAAACCAAAATAATTCAAATATTTATGGATCACCGTATATATCAGGCATAAAAGTAAGTACTGCAACAGAAAGTATTCTGAATAAGGGTATCCCTAATATCCTTAGCATCTTACATGTGTGTTTCCAGCAGACGGTGATTTTCTATGACAAATTACAGTTAAAAACATCTCCCTAAAACTCTCTCACTTTCTCACAAGTGAACCCAAATTTGTTTTATAAGAATGAAGACCGTTCAAATATATGTTCTAACAGATTCATCATGTAACAGGCGTATCTATTAACATTCATTGCCATATTATAGTAATACAGTAAATACATATAGTCAAGAGTAGGAATTATCAACACAGATATTTTCTATAGAACCAAATGTGGGATGACACAGAAATGGGGAAATTAAGGCATAAATTCATGTTGATCACAAGTTCACAAGCATCCACAAATTTAAACAAACAGTATTTACTCATCTGCACAATTTTTATGTTGTTGTTTTTGAGAGAGAGAGAGAGAGTACAAATGGTGAGGAGCAGAGAGAGAGGGAGAGAGAGTACAAATGGGGAGGAGCAGAGAGAAAGGGAGAGGGGGAATCTTACACAGCCTCCAAGCTCAGCACAGAGCCTAATGCAGGGCTCAATCTCACGGTTCTGACCTATTGAGGCGCCTGATCATAAGCACAATTTTAAAAGTAAATAATGATAAGGACATGAGAATTTTATTCTGGGTCTTATTTGCATCTAGATTTGTATCTCGAAATACAAATTAATTCCCATGTCAATACTTGGAAGGTGTACATGTCAGTGATAACTGACAAAGACTGGAAAGTGACAGCATCAATAATTCTCTATTTCCCCTTTGCTGTCCACTTTCTTATGAGGAACTCTGCTTCGTGGGCTAGTAGTAGTCTTTGTGGCATGTGACGTTAGTATAAAATGGGGGATGAAGGTAACACACACCCACGTACTTTTATCACTCGCATACCAGGAGCAAAACAGTAATGATCCCCACGATCAGAATTCTCTTTTTCCTTCCACCTACTCATCCTACTCTCTAAAGCAGGTGAGTATCAAGGTACAAGCCGCAATCATTGAGGCACCAAAGTGAACCCAGATACCTTCCAACAGTCATACCCAAAAACTTCCCGGGAAAACATGAGGCATTAGGCCATCAGGAGAGGGATGGGTGGACCTAATATGCCTGAAACTGTTCTACAACCAGCTTCTCTAGAACTAAAGAGCAGTGAAAAAAAGATTGACATGTGAATTTGGGGATTTCGACCTACATTATCTCATGTAGAAATTAAACTGCTTTAAATCATCACTGAAGTTTGTCAGCTTAAAAGCTTACTATTGTTATAGCTCATCATCAACTTAAAGCAAAGCTCAGTTAAGATTTCAGCTGCCCAAATAAAGAAGGCAATGAACTTCCTTCAGTATTAAAAAGGTTGTTAAGCTTTCTGGTGCTGTCCGCAAAGATCCATTAGCCAGAAGTGGGTCCATAAATTAGAACAAGGTTTACATTAAATTTCATTATAACCCATAATTGGTAGAACATTTCATATGCCTTTATTTTTTGTTGACAAATGATCTGTTTTTATAACACTTCAGATTAAATCATCCAAATATAGAAACATATTTCCCTGCTATAATACTAGTGGATAAAACTCAAAAACTAAATTACTAGATTAAATACCACTATGTAGAAAAATAACTTCAAAGATCCCAATGGAAAAAGTTTTGATTCTTAGAAAAATAAGAAGGACTCTCTTACCTATAGTTTCTAACATTTTTTCCCAAAGGTCAGTCTTCTTCTCTACAATGATTTTAAACAGCAACTAAAACAGAACTCTGAGGAGAAATAAAATGAAATGGTTATGTTTTATCACAACATTAAAACTATATACTTTAATCAGTACTTAATGCTACCGCAACTCCTTTGACCATTAAAATCTTGTTGCTTTAACTTAAAATAGTTTCATAGGCAAAAAAAAAAAAAAAGTAAGCATTTTAAGGCTTATTCAAAATTATCTTATATTTGCGAGTAATGCTTGCATAGTAAGGTAAAAGGCATATAGTCTCTTTTAAATCAGATGGCAGATGTACCCAAAATACTTCTCAACACAGATCACTATAATCTCTGATTCGCTTACAGATTCTTACTCACAGAGTAAGGAACTTACTTGATTCTGCATGAGAAATTCTGTGGGCACAAACATTAAAACAAAAAGCAGGTGTAATCCTGCCCTTGATTGCTAACTGGTGAAACCATACACACATAACAATTAGAAATAAACTATGACACTCATGCAGTATGTGAACCAGGGGAACTAATGCATTAAATCATGGATGAAAAACTGAGTCAAAGAGAGCATAATGTGAAATAGAAAAAGGGTTTTCAAGATACTCTCCTGACTATAATCTCTTCTCCCTCTTTCAAAATAAACTTTCTCAACTCCTCCAACTCACACAGACTCATCTTTCTCTGACAATTCTTACACGGACTCTTTAAAGTACCACCTACACATTTCCAATGACAACGTCCAAATCGCGAACCATACCTAATTTTTGCTGTCCAACAATTTATAGATCTTCTCCCTAGTCACACCCATTGTCTCCCTTGCAGAAAAACTTCAGTCATTCCTTCAATGGAGAAAAAACGTCTGCAACCCAATTTCCTCACTTTGGGGAGATAAAATAGGATTTGTCTGAGAAGGAACAAGTCGCCCTTATTGTCTCTTTAAAAGAAAATGCATCTGGGACAAAAGGAAGTCCGTGATGTATATGAGCAGATGCACAGACCATCCATCAATGCCTGTGATTAGCTCTGTGTAATAACAGAGAACAGTTCTTACTGACTTTCCTTATCCCAATTTAGAATATACTATTTAAAACATCAACTCCATTGGAAATAGTCACACAGTTCTACTACTGGCACTTGTTTTATAAAATGCCCTGGTGTGAAGAAAAGAGGGCACCAGCTCTAACTTGGAACTGAAACCTAAAGAACAGTGTAGGTATGGGCAAGGGATCTATCATCTGAACCTTAGTTTCCTAGGAAACTTAATCATTGGGTATACTGCAATCAAAGTATAGGAATTGCCAGCTTGTAGTGTAACTCACACTGTAAAATATGCATACAGGATTAACGCTGAGCCCATACAGACGAGCCTTTCAATGTCAGGCATTGCGTGGTTTCATGAGGAAAAATGCAGGCAGATCTTTAAAATAGTCATATTTTTATTCTTATTAATAAAGATACTTCATAACATAGCATACTATTTTGTTCCCCTCCTCAAAAAATTACTAACTTCTGACAATTAACATATAAAAGTAAATATACCCCAATAAAAGGAAGGTCAATAACTGATATATGCCCAGGAGGAAGAATGCTAGCAACGGAAGAGCATGACCTAAGGAGTCTGATCACCTCAAGGAACAGTTCTGCCCCCTCCCTCACTAGCTGCAATGTTCTGTGAAGTCAGTCTCTCTCTCCTGAGCTAGAAAACTCTCCCTACAAATGAATGATACTCAAAGTTTTAGAAAGGTAAAACTATACACATCAGTACTTGCTAGGCACAATAAAGTCAGCTCCATCCTCTTCCCCCTCTGAAAAATTACTTGGAAAGACAAGCGGTATTCATGTCCTGGAGGGGGAGGTAGCCTATGGATTTAGAGACCCACTGATTTATGAGGAGTCTACAGAGAAAGTACAGAATAAGCAGTTCCCCACTGAGAAAAACACTGTCATCCCAAAGTTCACCTACAAGTCAGTTATGTAGAAAGAGAATTACTTCTCTTTTCCCCCACAGAAACTCATATCATAGAGGTTTTGGTCTTTTTTTTTTTTTTTTAACTCCATTCAACTGCAAGTCAGACTTTAGCCCCCAGATGAGAGCTCCATTCCTCTGGATCTCAGAAATTTAAATAATAATGAGTTTGTTTCTCTTCTCTAATGTCCATAAAATAAATACATGTGGCTTTTGAGTTTTTCCAGATTTTACAATTAGTAGCCATGACAAAGAGACAAGAGGTTAAAAAAAAAAAAGCAAACACTGTTCCTTTCCATGCCCTTTACCCCATGCCAAGGATTCAGCTCTAACTACATAGAAACTCATTTGTAACCACAGATGTTGTGATATGGAGAGACAGCGTCCACACGCATGGAACTGCATGAATTCTCCTTCTCAGTCCACCATCAGCCTTCCCTCTTCAACCCCCTCAACATCAGGTAGAAACAGAAGGGTACCTGGGGGAGAACTGTGGGTTATGGCCAATGGGTAAGACATAAAGAAAACCCAATACCTCTCCAAAAAATGCCAAGTTCTCAAGGCTGTTCTGGACAATTCAGGCCAGCTGGTGAAGGCGGTAACCAGAGAGGCCGTAAACTAACACTAACACTAACACTAACGCTGGGGCCGACGCAAGGTGATAACAGCAAACATACAAGAGCCACCACATCCTGGGCGCCACACGAAACATATTTTATTCAACTAAGGCTTTTAATCTTCACACAATCCACTCACTTTACAAACAAGGAAACTGTCACATGGAAGGAGTAAGCGACGTGCCCGAGGTCCTACCACCAGTATGTGACGGGGCCAGATGTGGACCCAGATGTGGCTCCAGAGCCAACTAACAGTTTAACTTCTACAGTATGCTGCCTCTCAACAGGCATTACCGTTCTCTTTCCCCTTTCCAAGTTCAAAACCACATTGTATTTACACTACACAAAGAGAAACCAGAGAAAAAAACATACCCAAAGTGCACAATGTCTGAAATGTACTGGTATAGACAACTTAACAGAACCAGCAATCCATATAAAGGTATGAACAACTCCCAAATAAGTATTTTAGAAACTATGGGTTGGCACATCAAAGAAAGCTCAGTAATAGTCACCATTTGTATAATGTCCATATATGTTTAAATAAGTCACCTTCAAAACCCAAGATTTTGGGGCACCTGGGTGGCTCAGTTGGTTGAGCGACTGCCTTTGGCTCAGGTCATGATCCCAGAGACCCGGGATCGAGTCCCACATCAGACTCCCTGCTCCGCGGGAAGCCTGCTTCTCCTTCTCTCACTACCCCTGCTTGTGTTCCCTCTCTGGCTGTGTTTCTCTCTGTCAAGTAAATAAACAAAATCTTTAAAAAAAAAAAAAAAAAAAAAACAAGATTTTCAGGAAAATTTACAAGAAAAATATTAATATTCCAAGTACATTAAAAAATATGGCTGTTATATTTCAAGGTGCTAAATCCCTCAACACAATGGAAATAGGCATATTCAAATAGTATCAAAAATATAGCTACTGTGCACTAGACCCATCTGGTTACTGCCCATGTAAATGCCCATGTAATTCAGCCTGTAGTATGTGAGTATAACTGAAGCTGTTACAGCAGCCATGACAAGCAGAACTATGGGACGCACACCGTGAGTGGCTCAGGGACCTCAGTCCTATAAAGCACTACAGCGCTGGGCAAGGTCAGGCTGTGCACATGACATCCTGGGAGCAAGGACCCTGACCCTCACGCTCTCCACGTTATGCTCCTTGCCTTGCATATTAATCTCTCCATCTTCCTGAGAAGGACAACAGAGGAAGGGAGAGACTCAGGTCATATTCAAGGTCACACAGCTCGAAAGCAGAGATCATAAAATTGAATCCAACTCTGCCTGAATTCAAAGCCCACAGTCACTCTTTCACAAACCTTGTCTTCCATGTTGTACAGCAAAAATTATATGTTGGACAGGCATTGTTGAATAAAAGACTGTGTAAGACAATGTATTAAGTTGCTAATATCTGTATAAAAGAGAAGGGAAGGGGCGCCTGGGTGGCTCAGTTGGTTAAGCGACTGCCTTCGGCTCAAGTCATGATCCTGGAAACCCAGGATCGAGCCCCACATCAGGCTTCCTGCTTGGCGGGAGGCCTGCTTCTCCCTCTTTCAGTCCCTCTGCTTGTGTTCCCTCTCTGGCTGTGTTTCTCTCTGTCAAATAAATAAAATCTTTAAAAAGAAAGAAAGAGAAGGGAAATGTTTGTGTAAATAAAATTAATATGTACATGTTTATAAAACAACAGACTACTTCTGTAAGCTTTCCAAAGACACTAATGGTGGGATATGGGGGGCTATGGGACACTAAGAGAAACTTATTTTGCACTACTTTTCTTTTGTGCTGTTTTGTTTTTTTTTGTTTTTGTTTTTTTTTTACTTTAAGATTTTATTTGACACAGAGAGAGAGAGCGAGAGCGAAAGAGAGTGCGCACGTACCAAGTAGGAGGACCAGCAAACCAAGAGAGAGGCAGAAGCAGGTTCCTCAATCTGGGGCTCGATCCAAGGACACTGGGATCATGACATGGGCTGAAAGCTGACACTTAACTGACTGAGCTACCCTGGTGCCGGGTCTTTGTTGTTTTTTTCAATTTTATATCAATATAACATTGTCATATTTAGCAAAAAAATACAGGATACAAAAAAATTCAAATAAATTTGAATTTTGATAAATGAATTTTTTAGTATAAGCATATCCTGTGCAATACTTGGGACCTACTTTAACTAAACACTAATTTGTTGAGTATCTAAATTCAAATTTAACCAGGCATCCATTATTTTATATGGCAAACCCTAAATATGTATATATATTACCTTAGGGAAACAAACCAAATTTTAAAAATCATTTAAAATTTACAATCTTGGGGTGCTTGGGCGGCCCAGTTGTTAAGCCTCTGCTTTCAGCTCAGGTCATGATCCCAGAGTCCCAGGATCAAACCCTCCATCGGGCTCCCTGCTCGGTGGGAAGCCTGCTTCCCCCTCTCTCACTTCCCCTGCTTATATTCCCACTCTGTGTTTCTCTCTGTCAAATAAAGTAATAAAATCTTTATAAATAAATAAACAAATAGAATTTAAGGGCTTTATGCTTCCTACAGAATACTAACATTAATGTCATTAATAATGACAGAGTTGCCAAGTCCTCTGCAAAGCTCTAAAGATTTTAGCTGTGACCCAACGATTTTCTAACAACTAGGTGATAATTGCAGTTTCAGAAGGGGATAAATATCAAGTCAAATCTGGTTTTATTTAGAAATAGGAACTGATTAATGGACTAATCATTGTACTTTTCAACAAGTTCTATTGGTAATGTGTGGGCACAGATTGTAAGTAGAGAAGAATCAGTGCTTCAAACATAAAGCAGATCATTCTGTCCAACGCGGATTATATGGCAACTAGCAGTGAAAATGTTTTCTGCTAAAAAATAACCCAGAAAGAGAAATTGTCCCAAATGCATAAAATTTTCTAGTTATCTTAAACAATTCCAACTGTAAAAGAGGTACTTTATTTTTTGTGTGTTTTTAAAGTTTTGATTTTAATTCGTTAGTTAACATGTTATATTAGTTTCAGGTGTGCAATATAGTGATCCCACAATTCCACACATCACCCTAGTACTCATCAAGACAAGGGCACTCCTTAACTGCCATCATCTATTTAACCCACCCCTCACCTCTACCCCTCTGTGAACCTTTAGTTCATTCTCTATAATTAAAAGTGTGTTCCTTGTTTTGTTTTGTTTTTCCCTTTGCTCATGTGTTCTGTTTCTTAAATTCCACATGAGTGAAATCATATGGTATTTATTTTTCTCTGACTTATCTCACTTAGCGTTATACTCTCTACCTCCATCCATGTCATTGCAAATGGCAAGATTTCATTCCGTTTTATGGCTGAGAAATATTCCATCGTATATTGATACCACATCTTCTTTATCCATTCATCAATCCATGGACATGTGCGCTGCTTCCATACCTTGGTGACCATAAATAATGCTGCTAAAAACATCCAGATGGATGTATCCCTTTAGAATTAATGTCGCTTTGTTTTTGTTTGTTTTGTTTTTCCTTGGGTAAATACCCAGTATTGCCACTGTTGGATAGTAAAGTTGTTCTACTTGTAACTTTTTCAGGAGCCTCCATTCTGTTTTTCACAGTGGCTGCACCAGCTTGCATTCCCACCACCTGTGCACAAGTGTTTTCTCCACACCATTGCCAACACCTGTTATTTCTTGTGTTGATTTTAGCCATTCTGACAGGTGTGAGAAGGTATCTCATTGTAGCTTTGATTTGCATTTCCCTGACTGTGAGTGATGATGAACATCTTTTTGGGTGTCTGCTGAGCATCTGGATGTTTTCTTCAGAGAAATGTTTGTTCATGTGCTCTGCCCATTTTTAATTGGATTGCTTTTGGGTACTGAGTTTTATAAGTTCTTTATATATTTTGGGTATAATCCTTTATCAGATATCATTTGCAAATGTCTTCTTCCATTCCGTAGGTTGCCTTTTTGTTTGTTGATTGTTTCCTTCATTATGCACAAGTTTTTTTATTTTGTTGAAGTCCCAATAGTTTTCTTTTGCTTTTGTTTTCCTTGCCTCAAGAGAGATCCAAAAAAAAATTGCTATGGCCAAAAGGTGTAAACATTTAAGTGAGTTTGCTGCAATGTTTTGTGGCTGATCATCACTCAGCATCCATTTATTACAATTTTTTTTAAGATTTTATTTATTTGGCAGAGAGAGAGAGAGCATGAGTAGGCAGAACACAAGCAGAGGGAGAGGGAGAAGCAGACTCCCTGCTGAGGGTCCAGTGCAGGGCTAGATCTCAGGATCCCTAGGATCCCAGGATCATGATCTAAGCCAACCAGGTGCCCCTCTTCATTGCACTTAAATTTAGCATCGGTCTCATTCACAGCTGCTGCAGCACTACTTGAACTCAGAAAAATGCAAGGCTACACTCACTTGCATGCAGTTTGTCATTACATCAATTGGTCATGAGAGTAAAACGTACACTTCTAATCTTATATAAGCCACATATTCAGGAAATGTTACTGAACTAGTACTCCAAAAGAAACATCACACTGTCCACCATTGTTAGTGCACTCATCCAACAGAAACCACTCCACCTCTTCTTAGTATCTCTTCTTTTGAACTTCTCCTTCATTTTTATAGGCTTGATCAAAAAGTATTTGTGAACAAAATTTTTATTTTCACGTTCATATTTATGAATCTTTCTGAATCCCTTCAGTAATAATAGAATTTATTAATTCTATTCTGTTCCCCAGAATGAAAGAAATCAGGTACCAAATAACCTTACCTTTCCAACATACTTGAAATACCAACTGACAGTCTTGTCCTTCCTTTATAAAACAGAAAGATAAATTAACTGTCCAAAGTAAGAAATGCTGAGGGGGCCAGAGGGTGAGAAAAGAACTCAAATGTTGTTAGATACTGGTTCAACAATATGGAGCATTTACATGACTGGCACAGTGTTGGGTGGAGGAATTAGAAAAATGAAGAAACAGTCTGGGAACTCACAGGCCAAAAGAAAAAAGCAAGTAAGCGAACACTTAAAAATACAAATGACAGAAGCAGGGCACCAAACTCAAACTGAAGAGAAAGGGAAAGCTCCCTGGAGGCAAAGACCCCTGCGTAGTGTCCTAAAGAACAGGTCAGAGTCACAGCAGGAATGATGAGAGTTCCCCCACGCGAAGGCAAAAGCACACAGCTCCTTCAGAGCACTGCAGGTAGCTTTTTATTCCTGGATTAGTACAGGAGAAAAGGAAAGTCGGAAGTGATAAGGCTAGAGATGTGGTTACAGGCTAAATTACTGAGGGCCCTCCATACTGTTCTTAAGGAGTCTGGACATTTAATTTTGAGGTTTATTCTGATGTAGTGTGAAATGGTCAAACTTTGTTTTAGAAACATGACTCTGATAATGGTGTGGAAGACTTATAAAAATAAGAGAAACTGGAAATAAGAAGGCCAGGTAAGAGGCATTTTCAAAAACAGACTGTATTTGGAGATAGGGCTATTAGGATGTACCTAAGGTTAAATGAGGTCATAAGGGAATGGTCCTCATCCAGTAGGATTGATGGCCTTATAAGGAGAAGAAGAGCTAGCTATCCCTTCCTCTCTTGCTCTTTCCACATGTAGGTAACCAAGGAAAAGCTAGGTAAGGACACAATGAGGTGACTATTGACAAGCCAGGAAGAGAGTTTTCATTAGAAACCAACCCTGCTAGACCTTGATGTTGGACCTTTAAGCCTCCAGAACCGTGAGGAATTAAATTTCTGTTGCTTAAGACACCCAATCTGCGGTATTTGTTATGGTAGTCCAAACTGACTAATACAGATTTCAACCTTCCCACTGCGCTGTGTCCCTCTTTTCCAACCATAACCAGGAGAATAAGGATTGGGCTCCTCACTCAAAGGAAGACAATCTAAGTGGGAAAGACAGACTGGGAAGATAGAACTAGGTTAGACTCTATCTCTTGGGAAATGAAGAAGAGAAACACTTCTTCTCTTGGCAAGAATAAACCAAAGAGAAGAGGAAGATAAGTAAGGATGAAATGTAAGAGAGCGCACAAACCTGATTTATGAGAGAGCAAAAAAAATCAGATGAGAGAGACAGAACAAGGTGACATTACAAGAGCAGCATGTACTCCTTGGGGAGATCCAACACAGCCAATGAGAGGTAAAAAGAATAACTGATCCCTAAGATGCATAGTCATGGCATCCCTTCTTACAGTGAACTCCATTTTGACAGAGATAATTTGTAGGAAGCTCTTTATTCCATTCAAACACACCTATCACAGCCTTCCTGGGTATAGCAGCACATCACCACATCCCACACAAACCAATCCCTTCAAGCATCCTGCTATAGAAGCACCCTTGCTCCTTTAACTACTTCTTTTGGACCCTCTACTTCCAATAAAGATCTGAGGCAGCTTACAGGCAAAGGTAAGTTTAATAAAATCACTGAAATAATTAAGAACCTTATAGGAGGGATGAATACATCAGAAAAACAAGGCATAGGGAAGCAGCTACTATGGTAGGTGAATAAAATACTATGAAGTATTCAGTTTTAATCAAAGCCTGAGAAAAGCCACTAGGTTCCACCAAACAAAACAAATCCACTGTCGAAAAAGCATGTGAGAGTAATTGACAAGGTTTCCATTCTATCAGTGAAACCATAGTAACTGAAAAACATTTACAAATAATTAAAATATTTCTGGCTAACAAATTTCAGTCATAGGAGAAGAGAAATACTTTCATCTCAAACTCCACTAGAAAAACAAGCCAAATACACATATTAAAAATTTAAAGTAACACTAAAAAAAATAACAACCAGAAATGGAATCTATAATTTATAAACAAGGAAAAAAGATGCAACTGAGAATATTCAAGCAATCTAAAAGAGGCTGGGAACAGAGAAAAAAAGAAAAAAGGAAAAAATAAATCCAAGCATCTGTATTCATAATAAATATGAATAGGTTAGACTCACTCATTAAGAATAAATTCACAATCCAGATTTTAAAAATGCAATTGAAAGAGGCAGAATAGTTTGATATCATTACCTGTATTTTAAAATATATATAAAATAACAATATATGCTTACATATAAATATACTTTCATCATAGCCAATGATGAATTAGAAAGACACATTCTAAAATTGATTACAGTAGTAGTTACTTTCAGACAGATGAAAATGGTAGTCTCAGATCAAAGAGAGATCAAAAGGGAGCTTAGCTCTCTCCATTTTTATTTTTTTTTAAAGATTTTATTTATTTATTTGACAGAGAGAAATACAGCCAGAAATGAAACACAAGCAAGGGGAATGAGAGAGGGAGAAGCAGGCTTCCCGGGGAGCAGGGAGCCTAATGTGGAACTCAATCCCAGGTCTCCGGGATCAGGACCTAAGCCGAAGGCAGTCGCCTAACCAACTGAGCCACCCAGGCGCCCCTCTCTCCATTTTTCTTAAGGAAACTTTTAGAATGTTTTTAAAATACAAATACATATGTAAAAAGTAAATGGGCTGAAATATTTTTGGATAAAATGGTGAAATGTTTAAGACTTACTTCTAAAAAGTGGAAGAGGACAGAAGCAACAGGACTAGCCATGAACAAAAGCCTGTTAAAACTGAATGATGGATACATGAGTATTCTCTGTAATAATTAGTTATATTATATACACTGTAAAATGTACATTTGAAATTTTTCATAATAAAAATTAGAAAAATAACAGATGGCAGGAAACAAGTAAAAATGTTAATATCTAATGATGGCAGATAGAATGAGAGATGATTATTTCCTTCTTTATAATTCACAGTGTTTTTGAAATCCTATCATTCTTCCTCAGGAAAAAAAAAAATAAAAGATTTCACTTCAAACTATGAAGTTACTTGGGAAAAAAAAATGCCATTGGTAAATGCTGCCAGAAAAATAATTGGTTCGGGCTAGATTACTTAACTGCAGCAAAAGGAAATGAAATATTATGAAAAGATGTCTTCAAAAATTATAAGGAATATTCATTTTTTAAAATTTTCATTAAAAACAAAGCTTATTCTGATTTCCTAATGGCCACTCAGCTGCTAGTTCTACTAAGCAGTTTTAGGTAAGAGCCTCAGAAACAGGAGCTTATGGCTCTGGATTAGCCAACTCTGTGTGAGAGAGAGATCAGCAGGGCAGAAAGTGATAGATGACTGCAGGCAGCTATTCTACTTCCGAAAGTTTATACATAAGACCAAAGTCCTCACCTTTGGAAATGATGGGTGAACCCAAGAAAGTACACATAAATATAAATGTTTCAATTAAGAGAAAACTTAAATTTATCTTTCATGTATATTCAAATGACAATTCATATAATGGTCACACAATATATCGAAAATAATACTATAAAATGGAGAAATGGCAAATTAATCCACAATTATGTAGACACATATAAATCAAAATCATCACTTTGACCAAGAATCCACATACTCTAAACAAATTTTGGTGAAAATAATATTTCGTTCCCCTGCATAGTAATTCCCTAATAGGGGAAAAAAAAACAAAGCTGCTGAAAAGGAAAATACATATAATATAGAAACTGGATTACTTTATTATTGGTATACTTACACAACAGTATATCTATATTAACAAACATGTTCATTAAACTTACTTTTGTATTGAAAGCTGCTCCCTTTTACTTTTAAGACTACTGGCCAGAGGTAAAGGGTTCACTGATCTTTCAAAAAGTATGCATAGTCTATCCTTAACTGCGGATTCCCTAAAGCACAGACACTTACTTTATAAAGACACTTAATGATTCATAACCACTTCCAAAATTGCACACTTAAATTATATTTTGTGACACTTCTGAGTTAATCTCCCCTATTTACTGCTCACACCCAGGTATGAAAGTCAATGTCAGTGTTAAAAGGAACAAGAAAAACAAGTAGCTCACAGACATGCTAAAGCTCACAGAGATGTGGTTACACAATAAGTCAATGGTGTCTCTGGGATGAGAACCTTAGGCCGCTACCTATTACTCAACTGATCATCTGAAAGGCTGAGCTTTCTTTTTAAATATATTAGACAAATCAATTCTATTTATTTCCTTTCTCCTTACCCTCCCTCATAATTATTTTTTAAAAACCACCAGTATACACACACACACACACAATGGACTCCACAATACCTTCTCTCTGGGCACCCTTTTTTTACATATTTTCCATCCATAATGTTCTCTCTTAGTACAACCTATAAAGACAGGGGCCCATCTCCCAAATTGTTAACTCACATCTAACATGGTGATTTGGCAAAAAGATTTTGATGCTTCTGAGAATGTACGTTTAGCCTCTTCTGTCACTTCCTAGCTAAACGGAGAGGAATTTAGTAGTTGGGCAGTTTGCCGCTGTCTGCTACCACATTTTCAGTGTTAAGGACCGAGATGCAACAGGCCAGCATGTTTCTTGGACAGAATCAGGCAGGGGGATTCCTCCAAGGGCTGGCCTTCAGGGGACAATGGGTTGGCATCAGACTCCAGGGGCAGCAGCTTCTCATAAAGCACTCACCCCAGTCACATAATTTTCTTGAGGGAAACCAAAAATGCACAGAAGGATTAACTTCGTGCCACAGAATTCTCAGGTGCAACTCCTACACTGGCAACAAATTCTCCAGAGAAATGACTCTGGGCTCCTGCCTCCTGCCCTTTTGCCTGCCTGTAACGAGGCAATTCTCCAGTGGGCCTGGGTCAAAGTGTATCCTTGGTGTTTAGAACAAGCATGGATAGTCCACATGTCCCCGTGGGACCCTGAAACACGGCCAGCGGCTGCTGTTGGGGCTTATCAACTGCAGGAGGAGGTAGCAGTACAGAAGATCCCGGTCTACTCTCAGCTGCCCTCATGGAGACAGGACTTGCACTGAGTTGGTGAGATCTCAGGGATGATACTGAGCCAGGACAATACACGGCTTTGTCACCTGTGACAGAGCAGTTCCTCAGAGTAAAGCCCTAAAGGACAGTACGCAGACAACCTTTCCAATACAGACAAGGCGGTGGAAACGCGGAGAGGGGACGGACATGACAGGACACACAGAATATTATTAGTCTCTTGCTGCTTCAACGTATCTCCCCAGCCAACCACCTCAAGTTCATGTTCTTCACCCAAAACCCATTTTCTAGGGCTTTTCCCCGTAATTCTTCAACTAACTCTACTTCTGCCATTTACCCATTATTGTTCCTAATTATTTTTGGAATATTTTCTCCAAAAATTATGAGGGCTGTCATCTATCATATTGCTTACTTGGCTGTTACAGAGCTTTAAGTACTATACATAATTGAGTATTTTTATCCCTCCCCATCAATCAATGCCTCCTAAATTCAGTTTGTAGTCCTCCTGAAATCCCTCGGCTGAATTTGGATAGGAATAGAGAAAAAAATTACAAACTCTACTCAGAAAAGAGCAGGCTCAAGTTTCTGACAGGAAACCCTCTGGGAAGAGAATAGTGTATTGGAGTGATACTTCATGTGGCTGCTTCTCTCGCCTATGCTCCAGTGACTAGTAGTCTGCACCCCCGGTTGGTTTGCTTGCCAGCTCTATGCACAAGCAAGTATCATGCATGTATTGAGAAGAGCCGGTGAAAGATCATGCTTTCTCTGAGCCCATTTATGCAATTCTTTTCATGGAGCAATTCAGAACCCTAAAATGTGTGCAACTATTAATACTTTATAATTTCAAATATCTTATCTGAAGATATAAGAAAATTTTGTGAGCTTTTACTCTTCCCATAACGTAACTTGCTAACACCACATTTTACAGATATGGAAATAGAAGGCCAAAGAGATTACTAACTTCCTCAAGGTCACATAACTCAGACTTTTATTAAGCAATCGTATTTATGTAGCCATTATTATGTGGGGATACTATAAAGTCCATGTAATAAAACATCAACAATTATCTAAAAGTATCATCCAAAAGTAATCTAATTCATCTACAAGAGGATTTGGGGACAGAGAAGGAAGAAATAATAGGCTTAAAAGCCTTATTCAATCAGACTGGATGTCTGTTACTAGATTCCCTGAGCAACAAACTATTTAATTTTCCATGTCATTTTGCTGATTAAAAAAAAAATCAACTTTATTCCTCAGATATAAATTGACCATCAAATACTCCCTTCAAGAGACAATGTTTCCAAATATACATTCACCACTGATGTCTAAACTCTAAGCTTGTTTGTAATCTACAAATTAGAGCAGTAATTTGTTATTTGGGCTTTAAAAAATGCTATTCAGTAAAAACTAATAAAAAAAACTCCCATGTAAGAATTGATTGCTATTGCATCTACTATAATAGCAACTCTTCCACGGAATTAGTCTCCACGCGTGACTTTTTAGGCAATAAACAAGCACTATTTTCACTGTATGATATTAAAGCATTTATGAAATAGCTTTCCTATACCCCTGTCTTCTTAAACAGAACATTTATGCTTCACACACATGCCTTTCCTTTAACCCTGTCAAGAGCTTCATATCACATACACACATTTTTAAATAAGAAAATTGAGGACCAAGATAAAGTGTTTCCGCCCACATTATAAAGCTTGTGAGAAACAGACTTATTATTTACAGTCAACCCCAGTTTGACTGATAGCAAAACCAAGACATAGTCCACTACATAGCCCAGGGCACTATTACTACTACTACTGGTAAGAAAGTAGTTATTTACTTTCAGATTACATAGCCCCAAGAACCTATGCTTTCAGAGTTCCCAGACTGCCTTATAAAGCTCACTTTAAAAAAACTAACGTTTTGTTAATTGTGAGATCCTGAGCTGCTTTGTAAAGTAGGTATTAACAATAACATGCAAAGCACCTGGAAATAATAAGCATACCAAAAACTTACTGCTATTATTATTTTGTCTTCTATTAGTGTCTGGACATTTTACACTCTTCATTTTGCTATTTCCAATTGTTATCAGATTAATCAGGCTTATTAAATCAGTAAATTGTCAACACAAATGACAATTGATCTTTTTTTTTTTTTTTAAGATTTTATTTAACAGAGAGAAACACAGCTAGAGTGGTAACACAAGCAGGGGGAGTGAGAGAGGGAGAAACAAGCTTCTCGCCGAGCAGGGAGCCCGATGTGGGGCTGGATCCTGGGACTCCAGGATGATGACCTGAGCCGAAGACAGACACCCAATGACTGAGCCACCCAAACACCCCGAAAATTGATTCAGTTCTGAATTGGGACGTGCAAAGTGCAGTAAAGTACATAGCTTTTAGGACATTTGTGTTCCCATTGCTGAAAACTATATGCAATTTTTATGCTATTGAATACCCAAAAATCACTCCGTACAATACTTCAGAGGAGTAGAAATGAATCCAAATAATGCAAAGTCTTAGAAGTCAACTTAGTCAAAGAACTGAAATTTAAGAGTATTATGTTATCTACCAGAAAAGACAGGGAGAACAGGTTTGATGTATGGCAAGACACAGATAAACAAACAAGGCAGGAAAAGAAGAAAAGAATAGTGAGGTGAGAAAGCTGAAATGGAAAGGGGATAGAAAAGAGCAAAATCATTTATGAAACTCTCAGAAAAGTCCTGAACATTCACCAGCCTAACAAGAGACAGAGCAGGGTGTTAACTGAGGTCACAGAAGCAGAGGAAGAACTGAATCATTTCCCCACCGAAGTGAAATCTAATCTCAAAGGAAGAACTTCAACTCTATCTTTGTCACCCACCAAGCAGCCAAACACAGTAAAGATCATTAAGTCTGAGTCACTTTCCTTCTGACACAGTTGTCAAAATCCCGTAAGATAAAGGATGTGTGAGTATGTAGAAAATGGAAGGCTGTGGGAGCTTTAGGCAGTATTATTAACAGCAGTGTTAGCATCAGAAAAGCTAACTCATAACGTTTCCTAATTTTAAGAAAATCAACACCAAAAAAAAAAAAGTATATAAATACACAGTATTATTTCAGCAAGTTTTAAGTACACACTTACATTCCTCTAAGCAGATTTAGCATGAAATACTTGCACAGGATCCTTCTATTCTCATTCAAATCAATAGGCATTTTCACATCTAATTGTGTATTCATAGTTTCCTTACTTTTCTTATTTAAGAGGGCCATCCCAAATTCTACAAATTTTAGGCCCCCCAAAGTCTGTATCTACCTCTATCACTGAAGCATATGGTAGAGCATAATACAGACAGGTAACTAACTTTTGAGTTTCAATTTCGTGGAAAACCATTAAGTAATTACACCGCAACGTGACATGCTCAATTCTGTGAAAGCACAGAGAAATCCAGTGCTGTTGGCATGCATCAGAAAGAATTGGGATGAGTCTGGCAGGCTCCCTGCTCAGCATAGGGGCCTGCTTCTCCCTCTCTCACTCCCCCTGCTTGTGTTCCCTCTCTGGCTGTGTTTCTGTCGGTCAAATAAATAAATAAAATCTTAAAAAAAAAAAAAGAAAAGAAAGAATTGGGAGGTGTGACATGTGAATTGTCCCAACAGACACACAACCTAGGAGAGCGTGGGAGACAGCCAGGAGAGGGACGGCATGTCTTGCTAAGGGAAGGACATCTGCTAAGGCAATGTCATCGTAAAGAAACCAGAGAATTTAAATGACAGGGATTTCTACAACACTGGACTACCAAACTAAACAGGAGCCTGAAAAGCCATGGTCCATGATCTCCTTGGGCCCTTGACCTGCACACATAGCAGTGCATGTGGAATGGGTCGTGGGGACAGGCGGTAACTAATATTCCTTTTCTGGCAAAATGGTCTTGGTAATAAGGTAAATAACTCATGAAAAGGAGAAAGAACTATGATAGTATAATCAGATGTTAGACTATTAAAGCAAGTCAATCAAAAAACAATATAAGCCAAGATTAAGGCAGATACCAGGAAAACAAGAAAATATACCCACATTCATCAGGGAATCAAAAAAGTCAAGGGGCGCCTGGGTGGCTCAGTTGGTTAGGTGACTGCCTTCGGCTCAGGTCATGATCCTGGAGACCCTGGATCGAGTCCCACATCGGGCTCCCTGCTCGGCGGGAAGCCTGCTTCTCCCTCTCTTACTCCCCCTGCTTGTGTTCCCTCTCTGGCTGTGTTTCTCTCTGTCAAATAAATAAAATCTTAAAAAAAAAAAAAAAAATTCAATGACCGCTAGATATGCGCTGGGGGCAGGCAGAATGAGAGAGTAACAGCAATGGAAGCTGACTTTCAATTTTTCTAATTTGGGAAACTAAGAAATATTAGGACATTGTTAGCTTAAGCAGAAGAAAGAGAAATGTCTTCTGTTTTTAGACGAACAGGTAGAAATGTACTCCTTGTAAACATCCAGTTTGAAATGTTTCTAGAAAATAGGAAATACTAAAATGTAAGCTCCGTGGGGGTAGGAATTTTTGTTTTGTTTTGTTTTGTGGTGGTGATGGTCCATTTTTCTCCCAGGGCTATATTCCCAGAACCAGAAATAGTGGCTGGGTCACATAAGGCATTCACCCGATACCTGCTGAAAGAAGAAATCAACTACACCTCTGCATTTAAGGAGAAAAGAACTTGGAGGACCTAAGAGTAGGCTTTCACTGGCCTCTAGGTATACTGAAGATAAAGAAAGGAGATTAATCAAAAAGAAAGTAGGGACTGCCCAGAAGGGAGAAATGAAGTTGCACCATGGGGAGCATGAACATTTTAAAATATAATGCAATATACAGTAATTATTTTAGGGGTAAAAAATCAATTAGAAATAAAGCCCTTTAATATGGGCACAAACAAGTAGAAGGAAGGAAGGGAGGGAAGACTGAGTAACCCCTCATGCTCGATCACTCTAAGTACCATCTTCATAAAGCATCCACTATAGGCAATACTCTAGGTAAGGTTATTTATGGTACTGATACTAAATAAAGCTTATTTGACATCACTTTGGTTCCTAGACCAATGTGAAAACAAATTACTTATGGAAGATAACCTTAATAAAGGTCAAATTAAAAATGGTGAGAGACCAAAATACCTTTAAAAAAAATAATAAACTCTACGCACGGTGTGGGGCTAAAACTCACAACCCTGAGATCAAGAGTCACATGCTCTACCACTAAGCCAGCCAGGTGCCCTAAGATCAAAATATCTTAGCTAGACAACAATCATCTGTTAAGTAAATTAAAAATCTCAGCAGAATCAAAACCAAGATGAAATAAAGTCTACATATAGGGCAAAGAATATATCTAAAAAAACCCACAAAATCAGCCATGATTCTCACTTATTCATCTCCATACTAAACCAAAACAGATTCACCTTTGGCTCTTCTATTAATTGAATATGCACACACTCAAGAAGAAAACAAAATCTGTTCACAATTATAGAAGCAATGTTTTACATAATATATACTAAAGAACTGCTACAGAGAACCTTGTACTCCTCTGATAGCCAAGAGATGTCATTGTCTAAATCATCAGATAAGCTTGTCAGTCAGTGACAGTTTACATTCCTGAGAATACATGAGGAAAGTCAGCAAAAGAGATGACAATTTACATCTTGCTGGCAAAATTCCAAGTAGAACAGACAAGGGGAAATTATATAAAGAAATCCAAATTCATATGAACCTATCCAAACATAACCTTAGCCATGTAAGATAAATAAGCACAGACCAATTCAATCCCCTAATTACTAATTCTCAGATAACTGTAATAGGCTACACTATTTAGTTACCACTTATAATTCCACAGGACTCACTAGGGCCATCTCTGACAACTGGCATTTTCGGTCTGAAAACATTTGAAGAGGTCTTATTTTATTTCAATAAACATAACTATTTCCTTCTTAATTAACTCATCTACAATTTAAATACATTGATTAACTGTGTATTGCTACAGTACTCAAAGAAGTGTTATTAAGATTATAAACCAACTTTTACTTTTGTAATAATCCAGAGACCACATCTGCCTTAAGTGATGTGTCTGGGTTGGTTGCTGGTTTTTTGTTTTTGCCACTTAATTTCCATTAAGTCATTAGAAAGTAGAGACAAACATCTAAGTGTTAAAAATGGCCCAAAATACCTAAGTGATGCCAACAAAATCGTTTTCACAATATGATGATCATCTTCTCTCCAATTCTTGATACGTCTGCTAGTCTTAGGTGTAACAGATACTGAATGGCAATTATTTGGATAATTCAGGCATCAAATTACAACTTAATTATCATATTTACTATATAAATGTCATATAAATTTGTCACAAGAAGTGACAGATAAATCTATCAAAAACAAAAAATAAGCAGTCCTAAAGCTTTAAGCTCAATACTGAAACTACACAAGGTAGGATACAAAAGTTTACAGAAAGCCTCAACACTCACATGACCATTTTTGTTTGGTTGGTTTTATTTTTACATAATCATCTGATATCTTTAAACATTAGGAAACTCTAAATCTCTATTTTACATTTGTTAGTTTTTCTTAAAAGAAACATATGATTTACATATTTTGAAACCTCAAGTAACCCTTAAATAAGGTTGAACACCAAAGTCGAAACCAAGTTGAAACCCCAATAGAACGACTACAAAACAATGGGCAAAATGCAAGAGAATTATAAACTACTGAAACAAACAAACAAACAAAAACTCTGAATGGAATATCCATTCAGTACAATGAACGAGCACTCAGCAATAAACAGTATTAAACCATGAATAGAAGCAACATGTATGAGTCCCAAAATACACAGTGAAAGAAGTCAGACAAAATGAGAGAATAGCCTGTATGATTCCATTTATTTAAAAGTCTAGAGAACGCAAACTAGTCTGTCCTGACAGAAAGATCAGTGGTTCCTTGGAGATGGGAGATGGACAGATAGCCGAGACAGGAAAGTGTGACAAATGGTCGTTAGGGAAATTTTGAGGGTGATAATATGTTTACTATCTTGATTATGGGGATGATTACAAGCAGGCCAAAATTCAACAAATTGTGCACTTTAAATATGTGCAGTTTATATGTCAATTATAAATTACACATCAATAAAATAAATTATTTTTCTCCCCTTTCTGAGAAAAGGATGGGGTCTGAAAGTCCTTGCTTTAACACCTAAAAGATGATCACTGAACTTCACAGAGCAGGCAAGGGATCAATAATTCTGGCCTCTGGGCTGTTGCTTGTTTTGTTTTCCTAGCACAGCCATAAAACATCTAAAAATACCTCGTGATTTAGCCTGATACAATATATACATTCAACAAATTATATCAGAACAAAGAGACATTCTCACCCTGTGCTTTTTTGAAAGGTAATAGAGTGACTGTGTTTACTACTTCTAGGAAAAACAAGAATGTGGTGGGAAAGGGGTGGGGGGGGCACTCAAAACTCCAATGAATCCTATAGTTGGGCTCTTCCAGTCCTACAGTAGGAAGGAAATAAATGCTGCCCAGAGGCAGACTTCATGCCTGACTTATTAAAATGAAATATCCTTCGAAGAAAGAAGGTAGTGAAGAAGGGGGAGCACCTAACCTAGAGCTTCAGGAACTTTACATGGAGACAACAAACTTCGACAAACAGGACCAGTGAAGGGGGCCTAGCAAAGTTTAAAGGAAGCTGGGCATATCTTGTAAAGATCAGAGAGGATCCTTTTAAACTACAGAATAATCTCTATTAGGATTCTATCATCAGTTTTGTTAGGTGTGGGATGTTGTAAGAGCACAGAATGAGAGATTTCCATGACCATTTTCTATAGCCAGTTCTCCAAAGCAAGGCATGATAGGGGCCACCCAATTACATAATGTAAAGTTATTCCAAAATCAACCATAGGACTATGTAACATTAACCTTCAAGCAGAGATCAAGATTAAATAATTGGTTCTGCACTGGTATCCTATGTGCCCCATTGCAGTCAGCCATATCACATTTCCCCAAAAGAGTCAGCACACATCGGTTCACACAGATGCTGCCAGTTTCAATTCTACGTACAGATGCTTAATAATCTCAGATCATATTATCTTCACTGAGAAAAAGAGCAATCAGTGAGATCTATTGATCAAAAGTGCTATTGACTCATGTGTATCATGGGGGGCTGATATAGGGGTGAGAGAATCACAGGCAAGTTTTTTGCTTCTTTATACTTGTCTACCTCTTCTATATTAAAAAAAAAGTGTTATTTTTATTATTAAACAAGTTACGAACAAAGTAACTATCTTATATATTTTACTATGGAGTTCTAAAATATAAATAAAGGGTAAAGTAACCCAAAACATATCCAAATTATCAACACTAAATTATCCACATACCTAAAAAGGTTTTTCCTAGGTGTTTTTTTTTTGTAGTTAATGTCTGTTTTTCTTCTCCTACAAGAGCTTCCTTTTTCACTTTCCCCTCATGCGTTTATTTATAGCAGCTTAGATCTGAAGGTAATATTCTTTATAAGAAAATAACAATGAATATTGTTTTCTAAGATATAAATAAAACTCAGAGAATAAAGATCAGAATTCCCTACACTTAACAAATTTAACCACCACAAACAAGAAGAAAATAACAAAATTTTAAGTCTCGATTTACTTTTTCTTTTAAACTCAGCAGGCCAAATTTGGAAAAAAACTGCATTAACATTTCTCTAACTCATCTAATCTCAACACCTAAAAAAGTTTTTATTATTCTATAAGATACAATATAAATTAGTTATTTAACCTTAATTTTTTTCCAAAAACAAGAAACTTCTGGGGGAAAAAATGATTACGCAAACCACTTGCCCTCAAAACATGTATAGTACATACAGTTTTCATATCAAAGTAATTTAAGTAAGCTTTGCTGTTTTAATCAGACTCCAGAGCCATCACAGAATGTTTACGAACATTAACATTTCAATTTGCCAAATGTAATGTTTTACTTATTTTTTAAATAGAGGAAATATCTTTAAAAATTAATGCTTTGGTGAAACACTTAAAAAGTAAACTAAGATAATGCTCTGTCCATAAAAAGCAAGGGCCAGTTTCTCAGTGAAAATCAGGAAAAAGAAAACAAATGGTTTCAGGCCAAAGATAAAGAATCTTTTTCCTCAAATAGCAATTTCTCTTTCTTCCCAAACATGAAATCACCACAATTATGAATGGACTATCATAAGAGCCTCCTAATAGGGTCGGTGGTCAAAGGAAAGAGGGTGATACAAAAGCGAAGGTCAAGTAAAGCTTTATTTCGCGTCAAGCATCGAGAATTATACTGGCCAGGGCCAGGGTCACCTCTAAAAAGAGAGAAAACAATCACGCCTATTCTTACAAGCTAGCTTTTCTAGGGGAAAACTGCACCCCGCGCTGACCCTACTCAGGTAGCTTGCTTGAGTTAATTCTTTCACTCTGCTATAATGATAAATACATTTAAACTGTTAAGTTTATAAGCCCCACAGAGTGGTTTACCAGGGGATCTCCATTGGTCAGGGTCCAGGAGATTAAGGGGATTAACTAATTGGACATTCCCACCTGCTCCTAAGTACCAGTAACTAGTCACCCATTCTTAGTTTGCATCTCCATACGTCCCTGGATGGGCCGGAGGTTAAGGGGTTAACTGATTGGGCGTCTCCCCCAGCCTGGCTTGCCTTTGTTTTCCAGGAGCTGTTTTTTTTTTCTGAGTAAACAAGATGGTGGCCTAGACATCTAAATATTCCTTACACCTCCCATATGACCTCTCTCCCTTACCCCACACCAGTCCATTCTTCAAGGTCTCTACCAATTTATAACGTAAATCTCTTTAAGAACTTCATTATGGGCTGAATTGTGTCTTCCTCCCTACCTCCCCTAAATACGTATGTTAAGGTCCTAAGCCCTGTACCTGTATTTAAAGACAGGGTCTTTAAAGAGGTAATCAGGGTTAAATGAGGTCAATGGGGCTCCCCAACTCCAAAAGAGACACAGGGAGAAGATGGTCATCCACAAATTGCCAGCAAGCAATCCCATGTTGAGCTCTAATTTCTTTGAAATGAAATAACTTTTACCATGTGTAAAACTTTCTTATTCTTTCCTTTGTAATTTTTTTTTCAAACAAGATGGTAAGCTCCTAGAGCAGTATCTTATGTTCTCCTCAGTGCTTAACCCAATGCAACATGCCTCCTAATCCATCTATTATTATCGACTAAATAAACAACTACCTTAGATCTTCTCAGAAAATATTTCGCAGCAAGGCAATAGGTTACTTAAATAGAAGTAGTTCTTTATCTCCTTATTCTTACTCACCCACACGGAACCCCACTATAATTATTTAATCATAGTATATCAACTTTACCATACTAACCATCACTTCCCACCAAGTGTGTTTATATAGATGGTCTCTTACGCATGACACTATTTCACAAGAGAAAATAATACCTTTCTTGTTACAAATATAGGGTTGATAATGTATATAACAATGTAACTATATCAAATGAATTTAGGCCAAATATATTTTAAAATCACATACAACTGCTTGGGAAATACAATAATGATTAAATGTATCATCATTCATATGTAACATCAAGTAGTCTTGAATTCCATAGGAAGTTTTTTGCTTCTTTACTTTCAAGTACAGGATCTTTCTCTGGCAGATATGTCGTTTGCTTCAGCATGTACGGGACATATCCAGTTCAATGTATAAACTTTTCTTTAAGACATTTTATGAAATTCACAAAGTGCTTTGTACATATCACAAATAAACAAAATGGAGCCAACCCGCAATTCAACCTAAGGGAATCAAGTCTGTGATGTCAGACTTGGGATGTAATCTGAAGAGAAGCATCTGCCTTTAACTTAGGGCAGTTATCTTCCAGGCAATTCACTGCTGCATGCCAGCTTCTAAATCCCTTAATCTTAACTCTTGGCACTGGGTCCACTTTGTTTGTAAAGCAGAGAGCCTCCACACCACAGCAGCTAAAGGCTAGAAAAGCCTGCATCCAAGCAAAATTACATTTCAAGGATTTCCACAAATCTGAGCACCACCATCTTGCAGAGATACAGTGAACTCTGGGGACAGCCTTCACTCCTTCATGAAATATGTGCACTTAAAGGTGTGAAATGCAAAGAAATCTTTAAGGGTCAAGCAGGACAATGTCTATGTGACAGAAATGTGGAGCACACAGAAACTGGTAACTGATATCTTGCTCTGCCTAAGCTACAAGCAACAGACTCAGGCAATAACACAAGAGAGTAAAGTGAAAAAGAAAACCAGAAATAAGAGGGGAAATGAAAAGAAGAAATACCAGTGAGAGCTAAAGAAAGAAAAGGAACACATCTTAGGGGCATGTACACATATGATCAATGTCAGTAATATGTTGAGAATATTTTTTGTTTTAGCAAAGGTTCAGGAAAGAGGAGTGGTTAAGAGTCAAGCTCCCCCACAAACAAGCTTTGCCTCAAGGGGTAAATTCCCTGCAAAAAGGAATCCATGACATCCCCTAACCCCAGCTGCTCTCTACCTAAACAAGCGAAGCTAAAATTCTCAAACCAACTTAGGTAGCAGGGGAGCAAGAAGTCACTAGAACTTACTGCAGAATATCCTGAAATTTGGCTACATTAACTTTAATTAAACATGTAATTTCTGCCAATCTGAAAACCCACTTTATCCTAGATTCTGACAAAGAAAAATACCAAAAGGTTAAGAAATCTTTTTGAGAGTGAAACTTGGAAATGGGAAAATCCAATACATTAACTTGTCTACCTACTGAGGAAAAGTCAGGCAGTTCAGGGGACACCAGAAACAGAGCATGAAAGGCAATGAAATTAAACAATGCACCCATCACAAGAGGGGACATTTAAGCAATACTTAAAAAAAAAAAATCTTATTTATTTGACAGAGAGAGAAAAGGGGAGGAAGAGGGAGAGCATGCACAAGTAGGCAGAGTGGCAGGCAGAGGGGAAAGAGAAGCAAGAGGCCCCACCCCAGGCTGGATTCCAGGACCCTGGGATCATGACCAGAGAGGAAGAAAGCAAACCCTTAACTGAATGAGCCACCCAGGCACCCTAGGCAATACTTTCAAAGCCTGCTCTAGGGTAGCAAGTTTTTCTGTAAAGAATTAAAGAGTAAACATTCCATGCTTTGACGGCTATACATCCATGTCTTAACTATGCAACCACTCAACTCTCCAACTGCTATTGTGGAAACAACCAGACAGTAAGAATCTACCATACACAATACGAATGAGTGTGGCTACGTGCCAATAAAACTTTACTTATGCACCCTGAGATTTGATTTCCATATAATTTTCGCATGTCATGATACATTCTTTTCATTTTTTAACCATATAAAAATGCACAAAAACCTTCTAGCTCCTACACTTTAAGGGAAAACCAGGCTGCTGCTGGCCAGTTTGGCCCAAGGCCCTTAAGCTGAGAGACCTCCACTTTCAAACATCTTAAAATGAACCGAGCAAATATAGAGTCTATATCTTGATGGTAGATAGACCCGCCCATTTGTAAACTAGCTCATTAGCTGGCAAGCCATCTGGGCATCCCAGACAAGATTATCTCCACTACCCTCTAAACCTTCTCAGCCCCCTCCTTCAGGCAGGGGCACAGGTGCATCCATCCAGAGCTTTACACTGTATAAGAAGCTCAGACCTAGAAACCTGAAGTTTTGTTGCGGTTGTTGTACCTAAATTCTACCAGGCCTATTAAATACGGTTGATTCGACCCTTTAAAAAAGTTCATTATAGTCACGTATACCCAAATTCTGCACGTAAAAACTCCCAAGCCCCAAATCATCACCTCGTTAGTTTTTCAGATTGTGGTGTTTTTTTATTTTGTTTTTTTTAATTCTGTTAAAGGTAATCTAAATGAGGAATGTCTACCGAAACACAAAACGGATGTTTACACTACAGCTGTCCGCGAAAGCTGGGTGACAGCGTCTAGACAGTTTTCAGATTCTCCCCCTCTGGACATGAAACGAACATGGAGAGTATTCTTTCTAGGATGAAGTCACGGTCCTCCTATCTGATGGTACCTAAGAAACACTAGCTGCCACCCGCACCCTCCCCACACAAGGCACGCTGCGCCCACGCCTGGTTCTTCGCCAGCTGAGCGGGCTCTGCAAGCCCCACCCGCTGAGACGGATGGAGACGTCCCGCCGCCCCCGACTCGCCCTCGGCCACTGCGCAGCGGAGGCCACCCGGCCCCTCCTACGTCAGGCAGTCCCAGCTTGAATTCCCATGTGATCTGCGGGAAAGAATGGCCTGGCCTTTGTGCCTCTGCAAAGAACGCAAGCAAAAATTTACACCATCACCATCCGCGACACACACACAACTCCCAAGACACAAAGCGTCTCCTGAACAGCGCTTCCCGAGGAACATCCGGCATCCCCCGGCTGCGAATCCCAGACAAAGGCGCCCCATCGGCGCGCGGTAGTTGAAGAAGGTGGCCAGAGCTAAGTGCTCCCACCATGGGGGGCAGCGGATGAAAGGGCATAGGCGCCGTGGGGGATGGGGCGGGTACCAATTAGCGGCGCGCTCGGGGTCCGGCTGACAAGGCAGAGACGCCGGGCGGGGGAGGGGGTGGGGGGTCCGTTGTCCCTCCCCCGACCTAAGCGCCAGACACCGCCTAACGGTGGAGGGGGCGTCCGGCCTCAGGCGCGGCCACAGCGGCGGCAAGCAACAGGCTCCTGCGCCCCGGAGCGCCGGCCCGCGCGCCAGGCCGCTGGTTCTCATCCTCAGCACCAACCCTCGGCCCCTCCAGGCAAAGAAAAAGAAAAAGAAGAAAAAAAAAAAGAACTTTTAAGCCATTTAGAATAAGCTAGGGCAAAGGGGGAGAGGGCGTGGGAGGGCTGAAAGGACTGGGACTAGCGCTCGGGGGCCACGCAAGTAGCAAAGGAAACTTCCAGACCCCATCTTTTTAAAGAGCCGGGGCAGCAGCGGCTTCCCGGTACCGCCCGGCTGCACGGGGTGGGGCGAACGCACCCCTCCCGCCCGCCTGCCCCGCGCGCTGAGCCCCCAGCGCCCGCGCACCTTCCCCGCCGGCGCGCGCGCAGAGCGCGGGGACGCGCTCCGGCCTCCAGGGCCCGGGCCCCGGCGCCGCTTACCCGGCTAGCGGCGCCCGCCCCGGGCGAGAGCCCAGAGGGGAGGTGGGCTGGGGAGCCGGGGACCCGGGGGCCTCGCCTCGCTCCCGCTCGCCCTCTTCTCTGCTGAAGTAACGGCCCGGCGAGGAGCTTCGGGATAAACGCGCACAGACACTCACGCGCGACCGAGAAACTTAATGCCGCCCGGCCGGCGGTGGCCCGACGCCAGCCTCGCGCTCCGCCGCGCCCCCTCCCCCCGCGCGCGCCGCACTTGCGCCGACCGGGCTGCCGCGGAGGAGGCGGCGGCGGCGGGGCTGCCGGGCTGCGTGACGCCTGCGGCCGGCGGGGCGGCGGGCGCGCCTCGGCCAATCAGGGGGCGCGGCCCGGACCGTGGGTCCTGGGTTTTAAACTAGCTCCGGGGGCGCCGGGCCTGGGGTGGGGGAGTGGGTTCTGTGGGGTTGCCCGGGGAATACAGGGCGCCCGGTTAAATGGAAATGTCCAACAACAAGGAATAATCATTTTGGCCAACTATGGCCCGTGCAGTTTGGAACACTCTGACGCTGAAAGTGTTTTCATTGTTTATCTGAAATTCGAATTTAACCTAGGGGGCCTGTATTTTTCCTTTCTAAATCTGGCAATCTGAGGCAACTGGTAGACTCTATTTCTAGTTTTGAGTACTTATTTTTTTTTTCATTATGTGGACTGCCTTGTAGTTGCCTCTGTACCAGTAGCTTATTTAAGTGATATGGGATGGTGATGAGAAGCACTTTAATGAGGAGGCATGGGGAGCGGGGGCTTAGTAATCTCACATTCTAAGTAACTTTTAGAACACTAGTGTGCTTCTTAGACATATCCAATTAGAAGACGGAAACAATAAACATTAAGGGTTAAGAATTGCGTGGTGCCAGAGAAACACTCATTTCTTTTTTGTGCCATTTGAGGTTGTGTTTCTGATACCCTCAATTCCTGAGTCCCAGGAATCTTTTCTGCGGAAGAAAACTGCTTCCTCTCACAATACATGCATCTAATATTAGAGTATCATCAAAGGATACTCAGAGGTGCAATCTAAAATATTTAAAAGAATTTCTTTTACTATCCTGAATTAAAAGTTCTGAGTTCATTGGTAGACTTGTAAAAAATCTTTGTCTACTTAAAAAAAAAAAAGTGTATTTTTCCAATATCCACCAAATATTTAAGGGGAAATACAGTAATACAGTTTTTAAAGCATACACTGCTCCAGAGGGAAACTGATTTGAGCTGTTATGGATAAGATGGATATTTTCAGAAAGCTTCAAAATAGATCAGTTGCCTGCAAATGACTGGGAGTAAAATGAGCTTGAGTGCCCTGGGTGGAAAGAATACTTTCTCAAACACAGGCATCAGTGTAGTTTTGCCTGCTGGGAAAATAAAAGCACTGACTGGATTTCTTTAGCATCTGTGGATATTCATCTCCTCTGGGTCTTTTGAAAATGAAAGTGAAGTTAGGATGAAGGGAGAACTCATTGCTTGCATCTTCAACACATCTGTCTTGTGTAACCTTTCAATCATCACTCTCAGCTCTCTCCTTTGAGAGAGAGACAGACAGAGGCAGGCAGGAAGGCAATAACATTACACCCCGGCCCATCTCTCCCTCACCCCCCTACTCGCATTACATTTTCTCCTCTTTTCTTCATAGTCAAGTTTCTTGACATCAACCAAGGGCATCCTGGCTTCCAGCGCCCTCACTGCACTGAAAGGGCTTTTGCTAGGCACCAGTAATCTCCCCCTTAACTAAATCCAATGGATATGTTTCTCTCCTTATATTCTCTTTCCTCTCCAGGTGCATTCATAGCTACTGAACCCTCTCTTGAAGTGTTGACCCCCACCCCATAATTCCACACAATCACACTCTCTGTTTTGTGCCTTCCTCTTAGGGAGTGGCCCTAAGTGGCCCTGAAGCTTACACAATTTGGAGTTCTGCTTTAAGAAAAGAAAAAGATATCTTTCTTTTGAAAATTTTACAGAAATATGTAGCCATGTAAACACATTGCTAGGGCTCCTCCTAGGCAAAAGAAAGACCCAGAATCTTTTTTTTTTTTTAACTTTTGTTTAGTTAAGTAATCTCTACACTCCACATGGGCCTCAAACTCACAACCCTGAGTTCAAGAGCCACATACTTTTCCAACTGAGCCAGCCCCAATCTTAACCTCTTAAGATTAAGAGAATCTTAAGGTTCACAAGCCTCAAGGTAGATCTGCCCTTGACATCAGGCCACTCTTCAATCTCCTTTGTCAACTGGCCGCCTCTCTCTAATCTTTAAACGCTGGAGTTCCTCAAGTAATGACCATGGTGGGGCCAGTCAGTGAAACACAGAACTGTGAAAGATGACCATGCTTAAGCAGAAATATCATGGTTCCAATTTGGATAGTTTAGGTTTGAGTCAGGCAAACAAGGAAGTCAAATAAACAATCAGATTATACAGAGAAATCTAGATTGAAGATGGAATTGATCTGGTTTTGGAATATAGGTGAAGTTCTGTGCGGTGAGGTCCGGTCCCAAGCAGACAACCAAGATGTCTTTGGTGCAAAATGGTGGCTTGTTAAAGCACCGGGACAGGACCTGTGAGCAGAAATTCCTGCTGCACTGGGGTTGAGAGGGGTTGCTGATTGTATACTGTTGGGCTGGGGGAGTAAGGAAGAGGGAAGTTTCAAAAGAACTTTTATATGCTAAAGAAGACTCCCAATATAGGGAGGCCTTGCCAAGGTCAAGTTAAGGTAGTTTTCCCTCCTAGCAAGGCAATAACATTAAGATGGTTGGGAGATTCCTGGAAGAATGTTACACGCATCCACCCGGGAGTGGGGGTGGGAGAGGTTGCACTGTGTCAGCTTGTGTTCTGTCTTCAGCCGGCCTTCTACTCCCTCATCAGAATTTTAAGAATCTTGCCCAATCCGTGATTAGCTGGAGGAGAAAAATCACCTTACTTAAGGAGGGCCACTAGCTAACATTACTCCGTGACTGCCACAAATTAGTATAAAAACATTATGCTACATTTTCATTGTACCCTATGCTATTGCTTCATAGTATTTATCCTACCTTGTAATTGTGTATTTAGTTTTATAATGACTTATGCAGTGGCTCTCTGCCCCCCTAGATGGCAGACTCCAGGAGAGCAGGAAACCAAGTCACAGCTTCATCCTGAGAGCCTAGCCAAAGGTTTCATAGCTAGGTAGTCTTCATATGGAGTGGGCAAATACATGACTGCAAGAATGACCAGTTCATCAGTAGAACCTTTGTGTTCTTGCCATAGACTCATCTCAAGTCATCCCATTTTGAGGGTTCTCTTGGTGCTTAGGAATTCCAAAGGGTTCCTCTTTGAATAGCAAAGCATTTCCTTTTGTCATTTTCCAAGTCTGGTCATTCTCAATTGCAAAGGAAGTTAAGTCCATGAAATGCTAGCTGCTAGGAAAGCACAGGAGAACAATTTCATAACTAGCTACTGCGGGTGTTCTGAGGATCTTAAAAGGCAAAATGGCCTCTGTTCCATTGAATTACAGGGGGGAAACCCATGACACTGAATGAGAGGGAAGTTTAAGGAATTTAATTCTCCAATTTAATGCAAGCAAATAAAGGAAATTAAGACAAAGGATTCTACCTTATTTAAAAAGACACTAGTGCTCTGATCTCATTTAACAAAGCAAATCCTACATGCCCACTTTATTTTTTTAAGATTTTATTTATTTATTTGACAGAGAGAGCACAAGCAAGGGGAGCATCAGGCAGAGAGAGAAGCAGGCTCCCTGCTGAGAAGGGGGCCCCAGGCTGGGCTCCATGGAGGGCTTGATGTGGGGCTCATCCCAGGACCTTGGGATCATGACCTGAGCCAAGGCAGAGGCTTAACTGACTGAGTCACCCAGGTGCCCCCTACATGCCCACTTTAAGCAGTAGCGTATCAGAGGACAAAAAGGCATATTGTTTAGGTTAATTCTTTCACAAAATTATCTAGCACTTGGGGATGATTTCATCTGGGAGCTTCCCCTTTTAAAGTTAACGCTTATAGTTTAATGCTCTATTCTCTTCTGCTTATTCTAAGCCAGATGGCTCAAGCTTTTCTGGAACTAACAAGACAGTACGGTGTATTCCTCTGGCAAAAAATAAATAAATAGAATAAAAAATCAATCAATCAATCAATCAACCAAGAGGTTTAGGTAAAATATTACAGAGAAAGCCAAAATAGAAAGATAAAATAGAGCTGATCTTCTCTGTGGGATGGATTGAAACTCACCTGCAGCCCACAGATTAAGAATTCTTTTTATTTTGTGTGGGTCACGGCCTCTGGGATCTGAAGATGAAGGAATTAGGAACGTTGTGTATATCCCAGCTATATCCTCAGTGAGGCATTCTCCACAGCAATTTGTTTTTCTCAGTTCGGAATAACATTCAGATCATGTTTTAAGGAAAGATTTGGGGGACTTCCAGGATTGGTTTAAACTATTTTGTATTATAATTTAACAAGTACAAACATAAATACATACTATTTTCTATTTGTTGTTTCTCTGTAATTCTAAAACTGGTGAAAGGTCCAAGTTATCTGCCCAAAATCTCTAATGTCTGCTAGAAAGATAGATCATGGAAATTCAATTTTTCATCCCTGAGGATACAGAGGAGGGATTCTTTCAGTTGCCTTTGTTCTGCCTTCCTAACAGTGGATAGCCTAGGTATGGAAGAGAGGCGGTCCCTTACTGGTAGCTGTACCGTGGGGCTCCAGGGTCAAAGCTTCTGATAAACTGAATCCTTTTCCGAGGACTAAGTGACACTGGGGGAATTCTAGTTGTGGGACAATGGACTATTTCCAGCCCTTAAGTAGCTCTGACTCTTATTAATGTTTAAGTGCGAAGTAGGTGGCATGTCTGTGTCTTCCTCTGCCTAAGGGTTATCGGCTATATAAAAAAATACCCATTTCTAATTACAGTTTGTAGAATGATTTTCATCCTCTACCTTTTTACAGTCTACTGGCTGACCGATTTTATAGTTTCAACTGTCCAAAAGTTTCTCAAAAGAGAAGACTTTTTTTTCAGCCTGTTTAATATTAGAAAAATTAGGCCATTTGAAACAATCTTTAACTTTTTTTCACCATTGAAAACAGACAAGATTGAAAGAAGAGAATGTGAAGAAGAAAGTAAAGAATGTTAGAATAATGACTATATAGGTGTCTAGCAGAGAGAGCCATTAGGAGAAGGGAATGGCAAAGAAAGAATCCCAGGCATGAGAAAAATGCAAAATTATCTCTATTTTGAGAACTTGTAGAATAATCTGTCTCTCTTCAGGTTTAACAACTGTTTATAGAAGGATAGAGGCAGTGAAACCTACAATGTGTCCAATTGGGTCTCATCTCGCTAAGGAAGAAAGAAAGGGCACAGGGAGATCATGACCATCTGACCTTGAGTTAATTTGCTTTTATACCCACAGAATTATGGTGCAGTGAGGAATCCTAGACAAAAACTTTGGGACTGGGTTATTTTTTGGGTGGAATCCATTCAAACACTGTTCCAGAATTGACTTAAGTTCATGTAAGTTAGAATGACATTTTGGAATCTCTCTCCTACAAAATATGACTACAAGTCAGTTGTCCAAATAAAGGCCAAGAAAAATAAACAATAAGCAATTAACTTGTACATAACACCTCTCTATCTTCTATAAGAATAGAGAAAAGAAATTGAGTTTTTGAGATGATTATTGTATCACTGGATCACATTTTACCTGAAGCCCACCCCATCCCTTGAACCCTTGAATTTCCATTTAGATGAGCCAATAAATCACCTTTCCTTCTTAAAATAATTTTAATTAGGTTTTCTGTTATTTGCAACTAGAATCATTTAAGCTTATGATAGATAGATGATAGATAGATAGATAGATAGATAGATAGATAGATAGATAGACAGATATAGATTTAACCGTTCACAGTGAGCTAGACAGAAACTTTCAAGTGTCAAGAAACACAGTGAAATTACCTCGGTTGGAGGGGGTTTGTTAAAGAATAGCTAAGTTTATTAGGAAGACAAGAGTTGCCATAGGTGAGACAAATGGAGAAATGTGACATCTTTCTAGTTCTACCACAAGCACACAGAGAGAAATGGAAGGTCAGTTCAGAGGATGCAGATCTCAAGACCAGGTTTTCTTAAAGATTTTACACTCCTTCCATAATGATGATTCAGCACAGCCCTGTTTCTATTTCCCTTGCTATCCTTCTGTCTCTAACGATAATTGTTTGAATTGTTTCCTTGAGAATCCAGTGATCCTTTATATTCTGGCTTATTTAACAGTGAGGCAGTGAACAGCTCTGTGTTCTGTACACAGTGGAAGCCTTGTTAGTTTATGGGCTTCACTTTTAAGGGAACAGCATTATATTCAGCAGTCCCTGAATTCCGGAAAAATAAGTCTTTGCTCAGAACCATTGAATGAATTTAAAGAGGGTATTTTTAGGGTGTTTGAGAAACAGACTCCTGGTGCCCAGGAGTTCTGTGTGGAAATCTCCTCTGTGTATACATGTGTGTTTATGTATCTGTACGTGTATTTGTGTGTGTGCCCGTCTACATGTATGTGTGTGGTAGGGGTGGTGATGGCGATGTCAGGTTGTTTTAATTCCCATGTTTTGTCCCTGAAACTTTGTTTTATACTCTTTATACTGAAGCTTCTCTTCAGTTTTAGTAAATGATTTAGTCGCCTCCATTGCTATAATATTTTAGGCCCTAAGGTAGTGCTTCTCAAACTATCTGTGAAGAGTCAGGTTTTTTGGGTTTTGCTTTTAATTTCCAAAGTATCAATGATTAATACATTTAAAATTAAATACTAATGATTATATGCCTGAATGTTGGGTCACTGTTATATTGTAATAAAGATTTTTAAAGAAACAATTTCTTTGTGGATCAGACTGTCCATGAAGCAGTTCCCGAGGGCCTTGGTTTTCCACCTACAGTGAATAAACCAAAAACATCGTCATCACTTTGGAGCTGGTGAGAAATTCAGAATCTCAGGCATCACCCCAGACTACTAAATCAGAATCCTCATTTTAAACTTGATGTTGAGGTGATTTATATAAATATTAAAGATCTTAGGGAATTTCTACACTTTCATCTGTTTTTTTATCTTCCAGGAATGTTCTGCTATATCTTTACCTAGAAAGCTTTTCTCCTCCTTTTCCTCTTCCTCTTCCCCCTCCTCCTCCTCCTTCTTCCTCCTTTTCCTCTTCCTCTCCTTCTTCTTCTTCTTCTAGCACTTCAGACTGCTGGTATCCTTTCCTCTTTCATGTCACTGAGCAAATGTCCACCTCTGCTGGAGAAGGCTTCTCTGGCTCTCCAATAAAATAAGTAGCCTCATCTACATCACATTACCTTGTATTATTTTCCTTGTAGGATTTATGGTTATCTAAAACAACTGTAGACCCGTTCCTGCCACCGCACACTCAGTCCAGCTAGAATGTAAGCTCAGTGAGAACAGAGCTCATCTCTGTCTCATTCCCTGTCCTTTTCCCAGTGCCAGCTCAGTACTGTTTGGGGGTGCGACCAAGCGCTGTCTACACTCTGCTTCCATTCACTTCACGACTCTGCTTACTTCTGGCTCCTATGACCTCACCACTTGTGTTTATTGCTTTCTCTGTGTGTCCCTCTGAATTTGTAGCAGAAAGCCCAACCCAGACTGGCTTATAAAATAAAAAGGTTGCTGGCTTACATAACTAGAAAGGTCCAGAGTAAACGCAGTGGTCAGGCGCAATTCCCTACAACTCTGGCCCTCTTTCTCTCCAGTTCAGCTCGGTGCATCTCCACGTGTCGGCTTCCTGTTCAGGCTGGCAGCTGGATGAGCACCCCAGCCCCAGCCCTCACATTCCCACGCAGTGCTCCCCAGAGACCGTGCCCTGCTGCTGCTCTCTTTCACAATAAGAAAATTTCTGTCCTCCAAACCTCTTGCAACATTCCTCTGACATTCCTTAGATTGAGTTGGATCACATCCCCCTTCTAAATATGTATACATATAGAGTGGTATAATTACAAACAATAAAATGGATAGATCTTAAGGGCACCTTTCATTAAGTTTTGACAATTATATGCATCCACATAGAGACTAAGCAAACCAAGATGTGGAATATTTCCATCACCCTGGATAGGTGCTTTGTATCCTTTCCAGTCAATCAAATGAGTAACAGTGCCCTGCTAAGCTATCGTGGAGTTGGAAGCTGAATGAACAATCGGGAATACTGAACCCGTCTTTCTGTGATGTTAACGTTTTATTCATCACATACATTAACTTTTAAGAAAAATATGCATTAAAATATGATGTATGCTGGTTACTAGTTGTTGTTTGAGGTTCTCCGTCTTAAAAGTCAAGCAGCACCGTCACCTTACTTGCATCTCCCTAGATGCTGCCCTGCAGTCAAAGGGCGCTGCTTCTGTCTCTTTGTCTCTGTCTCTTTCTTAATCTGATCTCTGCATGCAATCTCTCCACATGGTGACTTCAGTATGGCTGAGCTTTTCACATGGTAGCCAGAGGTTCCCAGAGTAGATGCCCAAGAGAAACCAGCAGACCGATTTCTTACCAGATTTAGCCTTCGAAGGGCAACTTCTGTCATATTTCATTCACTGTAGCAGTCACAAGTAGAGGGGACATCTGTCTCTTGATAGGAGTGCCAAAGAATTTGCAGAAAGAGACCCTGGGTGACTCCCAGTTGTTTGAGCGGCTGGCTCTTGATTTTGGCTCAGGTCATGATCTCAGGGTCGTGGGATCAAAGCCCTCGCTGGGCTCCGTGCTCAGTAGGGAGTCTGCTGGGGGATTCTGTCTCCTCTCCCTTTGCCCCTCCTCGGCTTGTGCTCTCTCTTTCTTAAATAAATAAATCTTTTTAAAAAAACCTAATCTGCAGATGTATTTTTAAGAAACCGTGGATTCCACTGCTTTTATAGCTATCTTTGGACAATAGTGAATAGCCCTTATTTTTTAGTATTAAAAATTCCTATCCCAAAGGAACCTTTAAAAATTCACCTTTCTTTCAATTTCAAGTACCTTCCCTTTGGCCCCAAGTTTAATTGGATACTGTTGGTTTCATTCACTTTCTCCTCTCCATGCACTCACTGCTATTTTTGACCATTCCAAGTTAAGAGTAAGAAGCTAGGGACAAGATGAAAAGGAACAAAAAATCTTTTTACTTGGCTGAATGTTGAAAGAGTCTAAGGGCAGATAACCAAAAGCCAACTCCCTCTTTTAGGGGGTGATTTAGTGAATTATTTGGACACCCCCCCACTCTGGCTCCCTGGCCCTCTGTCCATCATGGGGTAATGGACATTCTTGTGACCGTATAACACTCTCCCTCAGCTCCTGCTTTCCTGATACGCCCACACACAGCCTCTTCTCGCTAGGGTCCACATATCCAGGCAGGTTGATCTTTTGGGAATTTTTTTCAAAATGGCACCAGTCTAGACTCACGACAGCCAAGTTGTCTTTATGGGCTTCAGAGAAACTCAGCAACTCATCTGCTCCAAATCTATATATTGGTCTTCGCCTTGCCATCAGGGCAATTCTAGACAGCCTTTCATATCCAGACTTTCCTAAGGAAGAGTCAAACAGTGTTCTCTATGCTCCCCCAAAATCTAGAGGGACCAGAACAAGTTTCCCTTTTGACATTCTTACCATGCTTTATTTTAATAGCTGCACCGGGTAAAACCTAGGTTATGGCTCAGCGAGCAGCTAGGCTGGGTGTTGAAATGCTTCCTCTCTTTCAGTCAAATCAGATTTGGTGAGTGGTTCTCTTGAAGCTCCCCCTCACTTTTATGGGGAAATGGTGAAGAAGCAAGATTCTGCCACTATGAGGAATGGTAGAAAAACATAGTACTCTCTCCCAACTGTGGAATTTTCTCCAAAGGAAGGGAGTCTCACTCTCAAGACAATGTTTGAAATCCTACTCTCTTTTAATGTAGACTGAAAGGGTGCCAGGATCTGTGCTGTGTTTCTTGGAAAACTGGTGGGCATGTGTCTATTTCTCTGTCTAGAATATGTGGAGTAAATATCCCTTGGGTCCTGAGATTTTTGGACTTCATCAAATCTTCAAGACAACAACAACAACAAAATGCCCAATTGGCATCACTAACACTTCCGTTAATTTTAACATTTTTTTTTTCTTTAAGTAGGCTCTGCATCCACTATAGGTCTTAAACTTGCCACTCTTTGATCAAAAGTTACATGCTCTACCGACTGAGGACTGAGCACTGAGCCAGCCGGTCGCCCCAGCACCTCTGTATTGTGTTTTAAAGTCACATATAATAGTTCCTGTTCCTGGATCATACCCCATCTGTCTCATTTCTTGCATTAATATCACATTGCTTTAATTATTATTGCTTGTAATAGGTTGTGATAACTGGTGGCCTCTTACTACTTACTACTTTTTTTCTAAAATTTCTCATAGCTTTTCTTAACTAATGGAAAAATTACTTAATTATATACTTCAGTGTATGGAAATTTAGAATATTACAAAATCCAAAGTAAATCCAAATGGAATTTATAGTGTATTTTTTCTTTTAATAGCATCTAAAGTTATTTGTATTTTTTTTTACAGGTAGCAACATTGGCAGATTTTATGGAATCTGTAGTTTAGAGACAAATACATAAGAGCGATAACAGAAAAGGCTTTGAGACATGTGTCTTTCCGTGGCATTCCCTTTAAACATGCAGTCAGTTAGCCAAAGGCTGCCTATCAACCGACTTTATGATGAGGTATTACATGAGAGATCAAGTTGTACAAAAGTGTAGGATTCAAATTATTCATACGCTAAACAATTCACCTTTGAAAGGTTTTATCTTTTTGCAAGAGAATTGCATATTTAATGAACATAGTGATTATATTTTTTAAAATGCATGAAATTAACAAATATGGTGTCTTCTTAGTAACCTTAGTTCAGTAACTTGATTGTAAAATTGAAAAGGGGAAGGTAAGTGTTGCCTGGGTAGCTCGGTTGGTTAAGTATTTACCTTAAGCTCAGGTCATGATACCAGAGTCCCAGGATCAAGCCTGGTTTGGGGCATCTTGCTCAGCGGGGAATCTTCTTCTCCCTCTGCCCCTCCCTCTGTGTGTGCGTGTGTGTGTGTGTGTGTGTGTGTGTGTGTGTGCGTGCGCTCTCTCTTCCTCTACCCCCCAATAAATAAATGAAACCTTAAAAAAGAAAAAAAAAGGAGAAGGTGAAAAATTTGATAAGAGCATACAACACATGAGTAATATAATTTCAGGGGATTATCTGAGTTTCTGCTTTGAAGGGCTCTGCCTCATCATAATAGTGTCTGAATTTTGAATCTTTATCTCTGCGATACATGCCATGGTCTTTATGAATTATTGAGAAGCTTGCTCTAGTATACTCAGAAAGTATGGATTTGTTTATATTTGACAGCAGTTCCAATTTGAGGCTTTTCTCTTATGTTGCAATTATATTCCATATTACATAAATGATGTTATGTGAAAACTGAGATTAATATTTAGTATAATATAGTTAGTATAATATATTTAGTATAATATACTAAATATTATTCATATATATAATATGAATATAATATGAATATAATATATAATATGAATAATATTTAGTATAAAATTTATTATATTTAGCATAAGATAAAATTTATTATATTTAGTATAATATTTAATATAGTTAGTATAATATAGTATAATATAGTTATATTTAGTATAACATTATACTAAATATATATTCATATATTTAGCATAAGATAAAATTTAGCCAAACTTAGAGTTCAGAGGCAAGGAAGGGAAGTGATAAGCCCACCACAGAGAGTTGACCACAAACATGGGGGTCATATGTGCTCAGGAACTGCTCAGGAACCCATTGACATATCTCCTAATACCTGCACATGAGATTTACCAGGGTCCGCCGGTCAACACTTCCCTCCACCACCATTGCTGCAGCCAACACAACGCTCAGACCAGCCTCACAATCACCTCCACTACTCCACATCACCGACATCAACCCTAGCACCACCCCCACAACCACAAACGTCCTTCATGACCTCCTGGCTTGGAGTTTAACCATGAGCCTGGACTGAATGGCACTCTGCGCACACACACGCACAATGTGAACTGGGCATATGCGCCTCAAAAATCAAATCCTGGAACATTTCCTTTCTCCTCCGTGAAAATAGAGAGACTGGTGAAATCAACTAGGGTTTCTTTTGCTGAGCTTCTCCAACCTGACTTATTTTTTCCTTTCTTTTCTAGATGTCTTCTTGCTTAAAGAACATGTTGATGTAGTGCTTCTCTTTCACATCCAACATCTCTGAAGAGTGATATGTGATCATAGAAAATCCCCAACTCTGACCCACCCACCACAATTACACTTTTGCAGTATTGCACTGCTGTTTTTATCCAACTGACTTCTGCACTGCATGGCCTGACTCAACCTAGTTCAGATCCAACAAAAATTTGAGAGAATGTCTTCTTCCTGAAGTTTTCTCTTCTCTTGGATATCATGTAATTCTTTGCTCCTGATGAGTTTAGTCTTTTTTCTATGAAAAAAATGTTGAGGGGCACCTGGGTGGCTCAGAGGGTTAAGCCTCTGCCTTCAGCTCAGGTCATGATCTCAGGGTCCTGGGATAGAGTCCCACATGGGGCTCTCTGCTCAGTGGGGAGCCTGCTTCCTCCTCTTTCTCTGCCTGCCTCTTTGCCTACTTCTGACCTCTCTGTCAAATAAATAAATAAAATTTTTTTTAAAAAGTCAAAAAAATTTATTCTCCGCCAGTATTGTTTTTCTTTCTAGAGATCAGTGTCTCCAGAATCTTTAGACCAAAACAAGTCATTTTCATATCAAAATAACTGTACTTTGAAATTTTGACATTTGGTTATGGCTCCTTATCAAAGCCAAATTTATATTTACACATTTTGTCATCACTTGGATTCCCTGAGAAGTGTGACGTTATTGGGGAATGCCCTAGGGATCAACATTTAGGTGATGGGATTATAACAGTAGTAGGACTAAGAAAAGGGTGGTGTCAAATGTTACAGCATCACAACAAAGCCCTCCACAAATCCTACAGGAGTTCTGGAAAGATGTCCTTTTAGAGTTTTTCCACCTTGAAGAAAGTGATCCGGCCTTTTATAAGTCTATCAAATTTCCCTAGCTTATTAAAATTATTCCCAAAGATTGTTTCAACAACATCATCCTTGCCTATATCTTTGTAGATTTTGTTTAAACAATTTGCTTTTCCAGATACTTTTCTAAACCTATAGTTGTTTTTCTTATAAAGTCTAATTATGTTGAGGAAGTTTTTCCCACCTCTTCTTCTCTCCACACACAGGCTGCAGTACAAAAAAAAAAAAAAAAAAATGCAGTGCCGATTACAGCAAGATTAGGGTGCAGTCAGCACATCAAAGTGCTCTCAAGTGGAAGGAGACAAAGGCATGACTGACTCAAGGCTGGGAAAGCAAGTACAAAGGTCAAGTCTAAAGGCAGAAACAGGGTAACTGACCATCAGGAGAGGTAGCTGGGTATCTGGAGCAGGGAAGAAACTGGAGCAGTGCAAGACTAGGTCAAAAACAAAGCAATTGCTACAAATAGCACCCAATGACCACAACTTGCCTTTCTTGGTCATTTAGTCCTGAGTATGTAGTAAATAAAGTTGTTAGTATGGCTTAAAAGGACACAAAGAGAGGAGACATCTTAATATTTGGGTTTATTTCAAGAGAAATGAATCACAAAGAAATAGAAAATCTGGACAGACTGATTACTAGTAACAAGATTACACTAGTAATTAAAAATCTCCCAACAAACAAAAGTCTAGGACCAGATAGCTTCATTGGTGAATTCTACTAAACATTTAAGGAACCAATACCAATCCTTCTCAAACTCTTCTAAAAAATACAAGAGGGAACACTTCCAAACATTTTAGGAGGCTGGCTAGCATTACTCTGATACTAAAAGCAGACAAGGACACCACAAGAAAAGAAAATTATAGGCCAGTATGCCTGGTGCACACAGTTGCAAAAATCCTCGCAAAATGCAAATGGAAATTATCAAACCGAATTCAACAATACATTAAAAGGATCACATACCTTGGCCAAGTGGGATTTATTCCAAGGATGCAAGGATGGTTCAACATCTGCAAATCCGTCAATGTGATATACCATATTAACAAAATAAAGGATAAAAATCATACAGTTATCTCAATAGATACAGAAAAAACATTTGACAAAATTCAACATTTATTTATGATAAAAATTGTCAAGAAAGTTGGTATAGAGGGAATGTACCTCAACACAATAAAGGCCATAACAAGCCTAGAGCTAACATCATAATCAATGGTGAAAAGCTGAACTGAAATCAAAAATAAGACCAGGATGCCCACTTCTACTGTTTTTATTCAACATAGTCTAGCCAGATCAATTAGGCAAGAAAAAAAAATTAAAGCCATCTAAATCAAGAAGGAAGAAGTAAAACTTTCAGCCTCTCTGGCCAACTGGCTTCCAGCTCAATTCCACAAAAGCACAGAAAAAAAGGGAGAAATCTCTTTTTGACTTCTTTCTTTTTTTCTTTGGGCAGTCCCTAGCAATACTTTGTTCCTTGGAGATTTCTGCCACCTCTGGATTGATCCATGAACCTCCACTCACTCTGCTCTTGAGTTCTAGTAAATCTGCATTATCTCTTTGTTCCTTAATCCCTTACTGAGGGCACTATGAGCTTTCCCTGCTGTGGTTAATATCTGGGGGGGGGGGATGCTCACCATCATCCCCTCTTTGTTCTCTTTGTTTTTTTTTTGTCTTTCCAATATATTTGTAGGTTATTTCTCATGCTAAATTCCTTTAACTAAATTAGCTGGCATATGTGATGTTTTTCTGCCTGAACCTTAATATATCCACTAGTCTTTTGTGTCCCCTTGCACAAAATGAGGATTGCATTGACTTCTAAGGTCCATTCAGATCTTTTATTGGGGATTATGTCCTACTACACTTTCCCTGTAGTTTTGCACATTCATTCATTCATTCACACATTCATTCATTCATTCAGCTAATATTTATTGTGCTACTACCAAGTGCTAGGCACTGTTCTAGATGCTGAAGATATATACAACAGTGGAAAAATTAAAGTCTTGATATCACAGAGCTTGCATCCTACTGTGGGATAGGAGAAGAAACTGCCCCTTTTTTATGAGGACTGAGAGGGTTCTCCAGATGTAGGACTTTTAGCCTTAAAACTGGAAAAATCCCAGGCATTTTGAGACATGATCACCCTTCTGTGGGCATATAGATAAAGAAATATATATATTTTTTTAAAAATCTCAGGTGGTAGTAAATCCAATGAAGAAAATAAAGCAGGATAAGAACAAAGGAATGGCAGGGGTATATGAGTTCTCCGTTTTGATAGTGTGGTCTGGAAGACATTTGGGATGAAATAACGTTGAGCAGGGACCTGAATAACTTAAGGGCGCAGATCTTGCAGATTTCCAGGTTGAGAGACCAGCCAAAGAAAAGGCACTAAAACTGAAATATATCTGACAAATGCATCATTCATAGTTCCAGTAGGAAACACATGGCATAGATAAATAAACAATAGTTAGTCAATAGGGATACCTTGAAGGTTAGAGAAATTAAGAAATTAGTGAGCCTGGATACATGGAAAGATGCCATTCGTATTTCTCCATCATGCTCAGTTCTCCTCTGCTCACCTCAAAGACATCATCACAATAATCTCCTCCCACAAAATAAATGAAAAATAAATGCACAAAAAACTTCATATCCCAAGTCAAAGAACTCATGAATCAAAAGATTTTCGGGGACGAGGTATCTTCTATATATTTACCCTAAGTATCTAAGTGCCAGTTGCAACCTAGCCAGACCACTAGATTAGAATAAAATACCTTCTTTTAATACCTTAGAAGATATTGAGTTATTTGGAGCTTCATTAAAATAAAATTTACGTATATATAATAGAGATCTCACAAAATACAATAAGATTATGTGATAAAGACTACTCCTTTCATGTATAATTTTATTCTTCCCTTCTTCCTTAGTGAAGGAATCTTGAGTTTTTTCAGGGTGGTAATGTATGTTGGGAGAGGCATGGACCCTGAGCATGCCTGTATTTTCTTGTTTGGCATGCCAAGAATGCAAGGTCTGCTGACTGCTCTTGACCCAGACCGTTTGCCAAGGTTATTTTTGCTGCAAGCAAGACCAAGAGCAGGCTTGCTTACTACTTGCTATAAAATGTTGTGTTTCCCCAAACTCAGTGCTCTTCTTCTGTAATGCAACTCACTGCATGTGCTGACTCTCATCCAAGCCCAAGGCATCATTCCTATGGGACCTAGGGGCCAAGGTAATCTATACAAACATTGTGTGTAATGATTAATAAAGACCCAAGAGTCTTTTGTCTTCTGTCAGCATCCATGAAATAGTAAGAGGGTAATGTAATAGCTTGTAAGTTAGATAAAATCAAATTCCAGATTTGATTTGTGCAAAAGTATTTTGCAGGTAGATATGACCAGGTATTTGAATTCTGGCAAAGGATCTATAAGTGGAAATTACTGAGAAGAATTTGTGCAAAGTTTCCCTGAAGAAAGATAGATAGCAAGAGCGCTCTTTCATTGTTGTTGTTGTTCTTTATCTCCTCTTCCTTTCTATTATTGGAGTAAAGAAAGATGGGTGGATATCCAGCAGCCATCTTGGGCTATGCAGTGACCTTGAGTATAGAAGACTTCACCAAGGATGGCAGAGCAGAAAGTAGAAAAACCTCAGGTCCCTGTTGACCTTTGTGGAATTTTCATACTGGTTTTTGCCTACTTGTCTAGATCTTGACATTTAGTGAGAGAATAAACTGTTATGTCTTTGTTACAGTACTTGGGTGTGTCCCCTACTTTCAAAATTATTATAGAATTTTTATATATTATGAACACCTAATAAATGAGATGCCAGTGGTTTTTCGTGTCTCAAAGCATAAGTAATTTCTGAGAATTGCCTCATAGACCTACCTGGAAAAAAAGATCAGTAGAATTGGGAGTCAGAAAGTCTGTTGGGCAGGGCTCTGGTTCCTCCTATCCTCCGTCACTTTAACTAGAGAAGACTTATTTTTAATCTGTTTTGTATCATTTGGTCTTCTAGATAAGTTTTTATTTGAAGAAAGATTCCACCTCTATAAAAAAGTTTAGAAACTACTGTGGTAGCAGAAGTTTATAAAACACCATCCATGTAATTATATGAACTTGAAATTAGAAAACTTTATCTTAAGTTTACTATTTGGAATTCATTTGATATTTTATAATTGTATTTGCAAGAATAGAAAATTAGTTTTAGTTGTGATGGAATGTGTTTTGGCAATCTTAGTGAATGGATTTCCCTTTGTAAGTAATTTTAAAAGGTTATATTCTTCCCTGAGTACACATTTTCAAGTACCTATTATTACTATTCTACTTTATACATTAGTATCTTGGGATGAATATGGCCCTTAATGTAGAAATTAAGATTACAATGTTATCATTTATGAATTTTTTTAACAACTGCTAAGAGGACCCTGCAATCAAAACACATTACTATTGCTCAAAATAATCATATAACAACTGCTTCAGCTTTTACCATAGGAAACACAGCACAACTTTGATAAAATACATAGTAGCCTAAACAAACACAAAAGATTTTTTCAGATGCTAACTAAATAAAACAGAATATGATTTCATTCTATTTTATTTAAAATAGTCATATGTCTATTTACTTTGAATTCAGATCTAATATGAGTAATGAGAAATAGGAAAAAATTACACAACACACTAGTCTTGAGTTGAAAGCACTAAGATGTCTTTTGCGTAGTAAATGTTTTTCTTTTTTTCAAATTTATTTTAATTAATTAATTAACTTTTTGAATAGTAAATGTTTTTCAAAATTACAATGTTGTTTTTAAAAGTTGATCTAATAAAATCCTTCAGGGACAATACTGCTATTTCTTAGCTAAGGAGCTACCAGAAAGGATGCTTTCATGAACCACCTACAATGGCCCCATTTCCTTCTAGTAAAGGAATATCATGTTCCACAATGACCCAGAATCAGCAACTGATTAAGGCTGAATAGACTAAGCAGAGGCCTATTCAAAATGTTTAACAACTGGTCTGGCCTGGGCACTGAGAGACAAGGGTAAGAGACTCTACCTCTTTATTGGAGAAGTCATGTGATACGGGGTGATGTTTGTGACAATCTTCAGCAACAATTGATTGCAATTTTTTTCTTATCTCTGGTGGGCTTATATCAGAGAGTTAGAAGGCTTTCACAGGTAGGTTAGGAGGAAGAAGCAAATTTTTTTTCTTTTGTGGAAATACTAGGTACTCCTAAATTTCCACTTAAGCTATAGAAAGCTGCCCTGGAGAGATCTAAGTACTCCCCAGCCATAGTCCCTAGACTCAGTAAAAATGAATGGACCACAGTGGAATCTGCGACTGGATTCTAGTATCTTAGATTAGGTGTTAGAAATGGAGACTAGTAGGAACCCTTCTCATATGACCCCTGTGACCCAGCTGCCATGTCTCAGATATCAGCTATAGGAGGTTCTGCTATCCCTCTAATGAAAGCACTCAGAGAACAAATCGTCATCAGTAAAACTTCTAACTACAAAATTAATCTAATCAGTTCAATCTTTTCCTTATTTGTAAACAAATATAGTGAGGAAACATTATGGAAGAAGATTCCATTTATAAAAACAATAGAATAAAAAAAAACTAAGAATAAACTTCTCAAAACATAGGACACACATTAAAAAGATTTTGTTACTCAGTGTAAATAAAAAAAGACTCAAATGGAGAAGTATACTTTGTTGTTAAAGGCGAAGACTTAGCAGAATGTCAGTTCTCTTACATTCATATAGAATTTAAATGTAATTCTAATAAAGATCTGCATAGAAGTTTTTAGGGAGGAAATGATCCAATAATTCAAATGCATTTGTAGAAAGACAAATATGTGGATCTTCTAATTAAAGATAGTTGAAAGAAACACATGTATTTCCCTCTGCTACGGTGCCCTGCTTAAACGAGAATAAACGGATATGACCATATAAAACAGAGTCATAGATAAGCAAGGATAAAATATTGGGAAAGGAATCCACAGTAACAAATTCGTAATGGTGGAAAGAGATGGAAAGCTGCAAAACCACTCGATTTGCATTGCAGAGTTGAGAATTGATGGTGCCAGGTACTTTTGGAAATAAGAGTTAAAAAAGTGCAAAAATAGTAGATTGGCAGAAAGTATCTTCAAGCAGGAGTAAGCTCCAAGATTCCCTCACCCATTTCTTACACCTGGATTGTTGCATCTTTTCCATCATGACAAAAAAAATTGGGGTTTATTTTTTGTGGTGAGTAACACCAGTATATTTCTGGCCTGGGGATATTGAGCACAGTTGAGGGCCAGTGTACTGTACTCAGAAACAGGATGTTGAATATGGAGGCTGAGAAGGTAATTAGTAATGCCCAGTAGTCTCCTCTTCAATTCAGCTCACAGGGCAATAGCAACCTGACCACACTCTCAAGCATGGCATTAGAAAATTCTTTATCAATGAATGCAATCAAGCAAATATGAAATTCCTGAAGATAGTGATATTAGATGCTCCTTACATTTATTTTATTTATTTATTTATTTATTTTTAAAGATTTTATTTATTTGACAGAGAGAAACACAGGCAGAGAGGGAACACAAGCAGGGGGAGTGAGAGAGGGAGAAGCAGGCTTCCCGCCGAGCAGGCAGCCTGATGTGGGGCTTGATCCCGGGTCTCCAGGATCATGACCTGAGCTGAAGGCAGTCGCTTAACCAACTGAGCCACCCAGGCGCCCCACATTTATTTTTTTTAATAATAGAAGTTTTTTTTAAAAAAAGATTGCAGGTTAGATTCTCCAGGAACTAGACTCTGAAATGGAGATTAGCTTACAGGAAGTTAACTAGGCAGTGATCACAGGAAGTGCACATGTAAAAGGAAGAGAAGGGAAGAAGCAGGATTGGAGAGAGGGAGTTGGGCTATGGCCACATCTCAAGTTGATGTCATGGGAGAGCTGAAGTCAGGATGGCCACTCAGAGTTGCCCTGCATCATGGACTTTTACGCTTGCATGTGGACCAATCACTGGATGCAGGTTACTCCTAAGAAGGAGGCATGACTTTGATGAAGGATTTTCTTTTTTTTTCAATTTGGGGAAATTTCCAGAGAGGGCAACTTCCAGATGATGACTGTCAACTCACCCCTGGAAGCTAAGGAAATGTCACTCCTGCCGTGACACTGCCCACATTGTCATATGCACATATTTCCTATTGGCTATTGAGTGTCTGCATCAGGCAAAAAATGCTACATTATGCTGGAGTAACAGGTAATCTCCAAATTGCAATGGTTTATAACAATGCATGCTCTGCTCCAAGTCAACTTTGATTTGAGACATAGGGCAACTGGAGAGTTCCTCTCTCTGAAATACTGCTGGCTTTTGCAGATTGAGAAGAGCATGCCAAAGAGCACTAAATCTTAATGCTCAGATATGACAGACATCACTTCTGCTTAAATATTTCCTTGGTTAAAGCATATCACATGGCTCCATCTAATGTCATTAAGTAGAGATATATAATACCTTTACATCACTTATCTATTACCTCATAGCTTGGTGACCTAACATAATGTATACTAATGTATTATTTTTTCATGGTTCTAAAGGTTGACTGGGATCATTCAGGTGATTCTTCTCTATGGTGTAAGCCAGATTCACTGAGAGAGCTGACTTCAACAAGAACTTAGCAGAGGCTAGGGTGCCTGCAGGCTCCCTGTTCAATGGGAAGCCTGCTTCTCCCTCTCTTACTCCTCTTGCTTGTGTTCCCTTTCTAGCTGTGTTTCTCTCTGTCAAATAAATAAAATCTTTAAAAAAAAAGAACTTAGCAGAGGCTAAAACAGCCAGGATATGGCCTCTTTCTCATACCTAACTGTTGGTATCAGTTGTTGATTGGAAATCACCTTGGTTTTCCTTCATGAGGTCTCTCATTATATGGTAGACTAGGCTGGGCTTATTTATATGGTGGTCAGAGCATTCAAGAGAGTTAAGATGGAAATTGTCAGGCCACTTAAGGCTTATGCCTAGAACAGACGTCACTTCTGATGTACTCTGTTGGTCAATCCATAGTCAAAGGAGGAGAAACAGACAAGGATGGGGGACATTGTTGGCAGCTGTCACTGGAAACCATTTACACTAAAAGGGAGGGAAAACAGGAGTTTCGGTTAATGGTCATACTATCCAGCACTGGAGAGTCTGCTAATATAAGCATCCGGAACATCAGGTGTTTAAGATTTACTTATTTTAAAGAGAGAGTGACAGAGAGAGAGAGAGAGAGAGAGAGAGAAAGAGAGAGAGAGAGAGAGAGCACAAGTGCATATCTGCTCGTAAGTAGGGGGAGGGGTAAAAGGAGAGGGAGAGAATCTTCAAGAAGACTCCCTGCTGAGCAGAGACGCTTGACCTGGGGCTTGATCTCACAACCCATGAAATCAAACCAAGAGTAAGATGCTTAACCAACTGGGCCACCAGGTGCCCCTGGAATATCAGGTGTTTAATGAAAGCCTTGACAGGAGAGAGAGCCCTAGACATAGAGAATAAGAAGCAATTTGGAAGAGATATATAAGGAAAGGGGGGGGGAAGATGAAACCAAAAACCACTTAAAAGTACAGGAAAAAAGACAAGATTTCACTCACAAAAAAACCCAAAAAACAAAAAACCCCATGATTTAAAAGATTAGAAAATTTTAAAAGTTTTGGAATTAAAGGCAATGGTAGAAATGAAAAACTGCATTAGAAATTTTAGATTATTAACTTAAGATCTGTCAGGAGCTAAGGCACAAGACAGAAAATGAAAAATAATAGAGAAAAGAGGAGAACATTAGAGGCTGGGAATTTCAAATTTACAGTAATCAAAAATGCAAACACAAAGAACAAAAGAAACAGATGGAGAAAAATCACCAAATAAATAATTCAAGGAAACTTCCCCAAACTAAAGGTTATGAGTTTTCAGACTATGAAGTCTTCTGACAGCAAAATGGATCAAAATACATTTATAACTAAGGCACACAATTATGAAATACCAGACATTTAGAAGAAACTATAGGTACTAACAAGCTCCTGAAGAGAAAAACATATTTCATATAAAAGATCAAGGAGCGCAATGGCACTGAACTTAAGCAATAATGATACTGGGAGCCAAGAGCCAAAGGGGACTTGTTTTAGAATTCCAAGAGAATAAGACTTCCAATTTAAAACTCTAAACTCAGCTCTCTGTTACAACTAAGCGTATCTAACAATATTTTTTCAAGTGTGCAGTGTCTCAAAATATCATCTTCCATTACCAGGATAAAGGAATAAATAAAAAAAAGAGCAAGACATATGAGCCAGAAAGCTAGAGATTGGTTAAGAGAGGCAAAGGAGACCCAAGGATGACACCTGTCATAGAGGACATATAAAAGTTCTCTAAAAAGTCCATATTAAAAAAAAAAAAAAAAAAGGAAACCTCACTGAAGACAAAGGATTTATTTACTTATTTTATTTATTTATTTATTTATTTGTTTGTTTGTTTGTTTATTTATTTTGAAGACAAAGTATTTAAACAGACTGAGAGAAGATTAATGCTCATGAGTGGGTTTATATGTGAATGAAAAACTGGTGTTCACATAGCTTATGTATGAATGGCAGTTGTATAGTTTACCCTGAATATTGAACTATATTGGAAAATAGGAGAGAGGGAACATGGATGGGGAGGGACAGAGATTGGTAAGTAAACTAAATTCTCGTCTTCCAGAGTGGGAAGTTGATTGATAAGTCCTACAACCAAAATATTAAGAACTGAAACTACGTTATTTAGAAGTAGAACGTACACCTCTGTACAAACATGGAAAAGAGTAGACCCATGTTATGTAAATTAATAAATCCCCTTTTTCTTGCTTCAGTTTGTGTTTCTCTACTCCTTTTTTAAAATTTTGTTTTGTTCTTGTTTTTGTTTTACACAAAGTATTGTCCAAATATATATTCATATCCTCTGATGCCACATCAGATGCTTTGAAAAAAAGGTGTTTTGAAAGACTTCCTAGGTGATTCTGATGTATAGTCTGGTTTGGGAATCACTACATTGACCTTAGCAATGAACTGTGTTCTTTGATAAGGATTCTAACGAGCACATTTTTCAAATTCAGATAGAGATAATAGCTGGTGTTCTAGGACAGCTCTTCACTTCTTATCTTCAGCGTAGGAGGCAAGATACTATCTCACATATGCAAGTATGAAATAGTGATGATGATGGGAGGAAGAAACACATTGCTTACTTAGGAAAAAAATCACAAAAAACAAAGGACTTGAACAAATCAGGAATTTTGTTATCTGATATATACATAAATTGCCTAATGTGCTTTGAAGTTTCCTGCCTCCCTAATGCTGCTTCATATCCCCTGCCCTAACCCTGGAAAAATGTATCAGTGTTTTATTCTTTATAAATAAAGATGAACAAGGTCAGCACCTTCATCCTTCATTCTATGAAGAATGGGCTTCTCCTGCCAAGAGATGCGTTTCCAGTTGAACTGAATCTGTAAATTCATGTAATAAAATGGCCAAAATGGCCACATTTTAAAATCTTATTTCACCTGATTAACAATTTCATTGTTAGCATCTCAATTTCATTCTGTAGAAAGCAGAAATTTTCATGATCTCTACCATATTAGTGCTGCTGACATGAAAACGATAGGAAATGTTTAAAGAATAAAACCCACAAAACTTCCACAATCAGGACTGAAAGTTCTAGTTATCGATTACTTCATGACAAACTACCCCAGAAGTTAGTGATTTAAATAATAATCATTTTCTAATATTTTATGATTTTTCAGGGAGGAGTTTGGGCTGGTCTGGGTGATTATTCTGTTCCATGTAGCATCAATGGAAGTCACTTGGTAGTATTCAGCCAATGAGGAGACTAGGCTGGAGGATCTCAGGTAGCTTCATTTACATATACTTTCCCTGGGCAGATATGACTGGAAGGCTGAGCTCAGCTGGGACAGTGGAGCAGAGCATCTGTAAGTGGCATCTCTAGGATGATGGCCTCAGGGTGGTTAGGCTACTTACCTGACTGTGCAGGGCTTCCAGAGAAAATGTTCCAAGAGATCTGGTTTAAGGTGCAAACGGTAGCCACCTTTAATCTACCATGGAAAGTACGACATTCATATTTCTGAGCATTGGGTAATCCTTTATGATACATAATCAATTGAGAAGCTATTCTTCCAATGGAAAAAAAAAAAGAGGAATATGCCACTCAGCTCCTTAGAAAAAGGGATGACCCAGAAGACAAGCAAGATACATGGTCACCCATAATAGAGAAAACTATATCAATTAAAAACGAAAACTAAATTGGTAACAGTAATCTAATACAGTCATTTAGCATAGCATATGGGAGGAGGCAAAACCTCTGTGTCAATGTAATTGAAAAATGCTTTACATTTAAAATAAGTACTTGTAGATACAGTGAGTAGGGCTTTCTGCAAATAGTGGTAAGATCTTTACGTATGAAAAAATTTCTAGTTCAGGTCATGAAAGACAAAAGCCTTGGAGAAACCCACAAAAGCAGACCATAGGCAATGAAAAAGGAAGAAAAACATGGCTAGGGCAAGAAATCAGTAATTTTTTAGTAACAGAAGACTAAGCCATTTGAGTAGTTAATACAGAGATATTACTATAAATGTCCTATTATAATGTCTTAATGTTTGTTATCTATAGATTATGTTTGTATTAGCCATTATTCTAACTCAATGTAATATTTGTTGATTGAACAATTGAAGGTATAATGAATATAATCTTGAGGTGGTAAAAATGATAGATGTTGAACAATTGAAGGTACAATGAAAGCACAAACAAAAGAGTTAAAGAAAGAATAAACATTCAAGATTCCCTATGTTTGAATTAGATTCTCAAAAACTTCATAATCTATGGTACAGAATTATAAATTAGACTAGAAAAAGCTAAAATCTATTTCTTGCATTCTTAATATACAAGTTTAATCATCCCCATTGTTTTAAGACAATAAACTTGGACCTGAAATTCTCTCTCTCTCTTTTCCTTAAGAGAGAGAGAGAGCATTCAAGAGAGCACAAGCAGAGGGAGAGGAGAGAGAATCTTAAGCAGGATACCATGCCTAGCACAGAGCCAGGACACAGGGCTCAATTTCACAACCCTGCGATCATGACCTGAGCTGATATTAAGAGTCAGACACTTAGGGGCTCCTGGGTGGCTCAGTCATTAAGCATCTGCCTTCAGCTCAGGTCATGATCCTGGAGTCCAGGAATCAAGCCCCACATTAGACTCCCTGCTTGGAAGGAAGCCTGCTTCTTCCTCTCTCACTCCTCCTGCTTGTGTTCCCTCTCTGGCTATGTTTTTTCCTGTCAAATAAATACAATCTTAAGGCAAAAAAAAAAAAAAAAAAAAAAAAGGAATCAGACATTTAGTGGACTGAGTCTTGCAGATGCCCCCGACCTGAAGTTCTCTTACGTGATCACAAATTTCTTTCAAATGTCTGCTTATGTTTTGTTTTTAACTTAGAGATAATTATTCCAACCATGCTGCCAGAATCTATGTAGAAGTATACAAGAAAAAAATGTGGATGACCTTTCTCTCTTATCAGATAAGGAATAATAGTTACGCTGTTGACACTGAATCCGTTGGGCACTAGAATATCAGGCAAGCTAGGAGATTGGTTCTCCTAGACTGGCAAGCATCCTATGAAGGAATTGTATTTGCGGGGAAATAATAAAATGGGGAAAATGTCATGAATTACAATATAGTTAATGGAAAGTAGAGAGCAAGTCACCAAACATGATATAAAGAATCAGGATAAGTAAGTTTTTTAAAATCTTCCCTGAGAGATGATGAATAACTTTATATAATATAAAATTGGGAAATAATGTTTATAGTTTAGCTTCCTGAAACTTATTATAAATTTGCTCTGCAGTGTTAATAATATTAGCTGTGTAGTCTAGGGAATGATACTCACTGGAGCCAGGCCAAGCATAACCATAATGAATGTTTTTTATTTGAATGGGATTGTAATTATGCAAATTAAACTTTAGCTATAGTTACTCTTGCCTCCATGCTGAATGCGTTGTAAGCACAGATCTTATGGAAATTTGGAATTATGCTTTCAGTGATGCACATTGCACCTGTACATCAGGAAAGAGGTTGAAGTAAAGGGAGAGTGGCTTTGGAGGCCAGAAGAATTTCAGAGTCTGAACCTTTTTGTATTGGTAGCACGACTACATGTAAAGACTGAAACATTTTTTTGTCCAGAGAAAATTTCTCAGATTTTCTTTCTCAACTCAAGGGTGCATATGTTTCTGATTATAAAATTAATATTTGCAAGTTGAAGGAAATTTGGAGATCATACAATAGCAAAGTAAGACACCTATCATTTTCACAACTTCAAGATAGCCATCATATTCATGCACCAGATTTTCCTTTTAATGTGCTTTTATGTGTCTGTGTATATATACTCAATATTTTAGCTGTTGTAAATACAGGCATTGGAGCCAAAATGCTTGGATCAAATTCTAATTTCATCAGTTCTTATCTGTATGATTTTATACAATGCCTCAGTTTCCTCTTTAGTAACCTAGGGATCATAATCTATTGCTGAGAGTTTTAATGGACATGACATGACCTAATTAGAACACTTAAGGAAGAATTTCCAGCCAGCTGCTGGAGAAATCGGGGAGAAAAGAAAACCCTTTCCTCCTGCCATGTCTCACCAGCACCCTCTACCGACAAAGCCTAACATTTTGCCCAGGGCAAAGGAAAAATATTTAAAGGGCCTGGTTTCATTTTTCACAAAGCAGGCAAAAAGGGTAAATCTGGAGCTGAAAAGCATTCAACTGAAAACTGACAGACCTTGTAAAATACTTTGAACAGTTGCCTGAAATAGAGTAAGTGCTCAGAAACTATTAGCTCCATTTTTTTCAGTCACATATGCACACACACGTGCAAAACTGGGATCGTCTCTGCTGTATACACATTTTGTACCCTGAATTTTAATTTAGCTCATATTATGGTTGTTGTCATTAATATCCCTCGGAATCCCAATTTTATGTTATATCATCTTCCAACATGCGGACACGTTATAATTTATTTAGCCATTAAGCTATTATGCAAACTGTCGATTGTTACTAATTTTCAGTCTCGTTAGTAAGGCTGGATGAATATCCATGTTTTTAATGGATTTAAAATAATTTCTTATGGTTAACTCCCCAACATGGAATTCAAAGGATAAACATTCTTAAGATTTTTATATATGTTGCCAAATATCTTTGTGGAAATGTAGTTCCAGTTTATACTTGCCTTGAAATTAGGCAACCACAATAGATTTAATATCATATATTTATTAATCTTGACTATTAGATAAAAGGACAGTAGTATTTGTTGTTTTAATTTATAGTTTGGTTTAATGAGACTTGACATTTGGCATCTTACACCACTTGCTATATTCCTATTAAATTATTAGAATTATTATTTTGAAGAATTCTTCATGCGTAAAAGATAATAGTCCATGTCTGCTAGATTTGTCACAAATGTTTTTCTTTTTCTAACTTTGCATTTGAGATTTAATTTATGGTTAGAAAATTTGATCATTCACATATATTTTCCTTCATGATTTTCCATTTCTCTTACAATAAGAAATTACTTCCAATTTCTTAAGATTATTTACATAGTCACATAGTTTCTTGTGACCTGCTTATGATTTCATTTGTTAGTTATATAATTCTAATACTTTTGAAACCAAGTATGGTGATTACCTAACATTTAATTTTTTAAAAAATAGATTATCATTATTTGCTTAATAATCACTTTTTGATTAGTTTGTAACATTAAAATATTCTTCATTATTCTGTTTGGTAAATTCTATGCTAGTAACATGTGTTTTCTTTCTTTCTTTCTTTTCTTCTTTCTCTCTCTCTCTCCTCTACAATAAAAGCTCCTGAGAGGGTAAGGAATTTTTTTCTGTATCGTAGGTCTCAAGAGTTTCCTACACATAAGAATTACACATATTTAATGAATCAATGAATGTTCTATTTGCCCTTCATGTTGTCAACTAGCATGAAGAATGGTGAGAGAGGATTCACTGATTTTTCTAAATATTTCTTAAAGTTTTATTTTAATTCCAGTTAGTTAACATACAATGCTATGTTAACTTCAGGTATCAAACATAATAATTCAACAGTTCCATACATCAGTCTCTTCTCATCATGAGAGGTGCCCCCCTTAAACCCCATCATCTATTTATACCACCCTATGCACCCCCTTGGTAACCATCAGTTTGTTCTCTATAATTAAAAATCTTCCTTGATTTGTCTCTCCCTCTATCTCTCATTTTTTCCCTTTTGCTTGCTTGTTTTATCTTTCTCTGACCGCCTTACTCCACTAGCGTCCAGTTCCTCTCTGCCATTGGAAATGGCAAGATTTCATTCAGTTTTATGGCTGAACAATACGCCATTTTATAGATACATCACATCGTCTTTATCCATTCATCAATCCATGGATGAACACCTGGGCTGCTTCCATACCTTGGAATATAAATAATGCTGCTATAAACATAGAGGTTCCTGTATCCCTTTGAATTAGGGTTCTTGTATTCTTTGGGTAAATACCCAGTAGTGTGATTGCTGGATCATAAAGTAGTTCTAGTTCTAACTTTTTAAGGAGCCTCCGTATTGTCTCCCACAGTGGCCGCATCAACCATGCACAAGTGTTCCTTTTTCTCAACATCAGCACCAACGTTTGGAAGACCAAAGGGTATGAATATATTGATGGTTCCTGTCCACATTGCAACTCATGAAGTTGGAACCAATTTACACTCCCAACAGCTGTGAGAATGATCTCGTCAGCACATCGACCCTATCCTGGACAGTTCAGACCAAACAGCGTGGGGGGAGCCCCTGCTAAACTGATTGGTAAAAAAGTGTATTTTATAGTTTAAATATTATTGTATGTTATTAAATTTCCCATTTGAGTGCGCTAGTATCCTCTTCAATAATCTTTAGAAAAAAAATCTTAGCTTGTTTTGCCATTCTTTTTCAAAGCAGTTCTAAATGAAATTCCAATTAAAAAAAAACACTGAATAACTTAATTTTTTCCAATAAAAAAAAACACTGAATAACTTAATTGGGATCAGGTTACAGCTAAAATTGATTTGGAAGGAAATGACATCTTTACAATATTCCAATTTCAGAACATTTATTCCTTGCCATTTGCTGAAGTAATATTTTATATTCCTTAAGTTAATGTTTGCTTTATATATTATTCTTCGTACATTTTTAAGGTTCATTCCTATATGTTTTATGACTTGGGCATTTTAAGTGCTTAGAAATTTTATGATTTTTGCTGCCACTTTTGAGATTAGAAGAAGCACAGAATGTGGTAATTAAAAGCTCAGGTCCTATATCTAGATTTCTCATCTGTATCTAGATTCATGTTTGCGGTTCCCTTCGTTTGCCCCTTCTGCCTTGTAAGAAGCCTAATCTCCCTGCCTTTGTTAATGTAGGATGTGACAGGATCCTTTGGGTTTTATTTTAACCTTGCTCCCCAGCTTGAGTGCGTCATCTGTTTCCCGCCCGGACCTTGACTGAGAACAAGCAGCCCAAGGGAGAGCGCGTACCCTTCCATTTTTCTCATATTATTGAGACTGCCCCTTGGCTTTCATCGTAACTATGAGTTTGGGAATTGGTGTGAGATAGGTGTTCTAAATTAAGTTCAGGAAGCATCCTTCTCTTTGTGATTTTCTGAGTTTTATCAGGAAGTATTGCTGAATTTTAGCTTCTGCATTTTGATACCTGTTGAGATTATTTTTAGGTTGAACTCCGTGATGTATTACTTCATATTCTGAAGTTTTCTATCAATAAAACATCCTTCTATTCCTGGAATAATCCAACTTACATTTATTTTGATAATATTTTATTTCCAGTTTCTAAAAATCTCTCTCACTTGGTTACCTTGAGCCAGCTAAAACAATATACTTAGATGCGAACTCAAATTTGCTTAAGTATGAATCACCTTAAATAACTGGAAATCTTAGAAGCCTTTTATCACCCGAAGACTTTTTTGTTGTTGTTCCTTTTCCACAGTTTGGAGTTCTGAAGCAAGTGGCTTCTTTACCCTTTTAAGGTGCCATATTTAGTCCCGCAAGAGTGCGTGTTGAGGGGAAAGGGCAAGAAGCAAGGGATAAAGCAGACCACGCGTGCTGTCTAGCAATTACGTCTGAGCCAGAGTGAAAAGAGTATAAAATGACTGGAGTGTCTGTCTACCTTTCTTATTTCATGAAAAAAATTATTTTCTACCTTCAGTTGTGTTTTATACTCTATCAATTTTAGAATTTGAGTCTGGCCATGGCTTGAAATAGAAATCATACCTAGGTGATCACAATGTATATTAGGTCAAGACTTAAAACTATCAATTTGTAGCAATTGATGATTCCAGTATTTTACACCTGTTCTGTATCATATTATATCAAACATGGATTTCCATTTTGGTTTACATAAATCCATTTCATCACAGTACGATTCTGAGCACAATATCCCCTAGGCAAAAGAATGATTTTATTTACTATTTTTATGAATGATTATATATTTGGTGCCAAGCGCTTGAAATATTAGAATCTTAACAAATGTAATTGCTGAGTCATTGACCTAAGAAAACAAATATTGTTTAATTCTAACCAGAAGAGTCTGGCATTGTAAACAGAAGACTATAAAATTGTTTCCGAACTTTTAAATGAAATTTGATTTGATTTGATCTGATTTAATCTAAGAGTGGAATCTGCAAATATTAAACTTTACATTTTTATTTAAAATTTATCAGGCAAATTCCTAGTAAAGACAAATGTCATGATTTACAATCAAAGGTAGTTA